>CAUYRT010026663.1:0-35716 GCA_963574885.1 Lepilemur ruficaudatus
GTAGATTTTTGAATGTAACAAGATAGGTCAACTTGAGTGGTAATATATTTTGGGAGATCAGCTCACTATAAATTGTGACTGTAAACATTATACTGTAAATGCTTTGTAGTTTTCCCCCAATAAAAAAGAAAAAAATAATAAAAAAAAAAAAAAAGAAGAAAGACAAATAGCCAATAAACATGAGAAAAAATGCTCAACGTCACTAATCATCAGGGAAATGCAAATTAAAATCACAGTGAGATATCACCTTACCCCAGCTAGAATGGCATTTATTAAAAAGTCCTAAAATAATAGATGCTGGCATGGGTGCAGAGAGAAAGGAACATTTATATGCTGTTGCGACTGCAAATTAGTACAACCTTTATGGAAAACATGGAGATACCTCAGAGAACTAAAAGACCTAACATTCCATCCATTTCTAAGCACTTTTGACTACCATTTGCAAGGCAACTCTAGGCAACAATTTTGAGAAGAATAAAACTTAATTATGGTGTTCTTTTCTCTGTGCTGTGTCTTCCTTAAGTGCTCAGGACTCCCAAACTCCCTTCACTCTTTATCGATCTCTCAAAAAGTGGTATAATCAGGAACCAGACTGTCTAGCTTGGCAGGAGCTTGACCACTTGCAAACTGTGCTACCAGGAACAGGCTTTTGGCTTCTCTGAGCCTTAATTTTTACATATACAAAATGAAGTTATTAATGGCATGTATTTCATAGAAGTGTTGTATAAATATTAATCATTATTACCCTCAATTGTTTAATTCACACTAGAATGCATATGACTAATTTTGATGCCTTGTGATAAATATTCTGGTAAATTTTCATAACTTTTCTGTGAAGCAGAAACGCCCAAAGGCAACACTCAATGCATCAACCTGAGGCAGGAAGATGGGTCTGAGGGCTGCGGCTCCGTGTTCCCAAATCCCTGAATCTTACCTGAGAAATGTGATGATGCAGTTCATCCTTATAGTAGCAACCCTCTCTCTACCTTGTCAGAATTGTATTGAGTTATTCTTGACTTGATTTCATCCTGAAACTCAGAGAACAATTTCATCCTCCCAATCTTCGGTAGTGACATTGAATTCCAGGAAACAAGTTGCTCTTCTCTCACTGAGCTGCTCCTACAGCACCACTCAGCTTTTCTTGTCCCTCTTGCCACAGGCTGTTTTAGTTTTCATTTTTTTCTCACCTCTGACACTGGGACAACCACCAAACCGGTCCATTCCTAAATGGCTTTACCCTATTTATTTTTAGTTTGTGAAGATGGTTTTAGTGACCGACCACAGACTGACAGGCTTAAACAACAGAAATATTTTCTCACAGTTCTGAAGGCTGGAAGTCCAAGATTAAGGTGCTGACATGGTTGATTTCCTCTTAGACCTATCCTTGGCTTGCACATAGGCCCTTGCTGCCTGTTTACATGATCTTTCCTCTGTCATGCATGGCCACGATGCCTCTTTGTGTGTCCAAGGTCCTCTTCTTATAAGACACCAGTCAGCTTAAATTAGGGTCGCCCCTGTGACCTTAATCACCTTTTTAAATGCCCTATCTACAAATGCAGTTGCATTTTGAGGTGGTGGGGGTAGAGATTCAACATATGCATTCTGGGGTGTTGGTGATAGGGGAGATGAGGGCATTCAGTGCATGTAACCCTTCTAATACCTTTTTTTCACACTTTTACTCCAGTGATCTTTCTAAAACAAGAGACTGATCTTGCTAACCTTCTGTTTTGAACTTTTTAATGTTTCTCTGTTGTCTTTACGGTATGTCCACATTACTTTGTATGGTGTTTGGGACGTGGCCCACATAGCCTCCTTTAATAAATTGATCAAGACTGTGTGGAATGTTGCACTGAGGATTGTTAGGCTGTGAGGAAGCTCCTGAGAAAGGGTACTGTGATATTTTGACAATCTGCAACAGCAGCAGGAGGCAGGCATGCACCATATTGCATATAGCAAGTTTGCTACCCCTCATCTGGCCCCTGCCTAATTCCCTAGCCTCTTTCTCACTACTTTCCCACCTTTTCTTTAACCCTAATAAGTATTTGAGTATCTTTTGTATGTGCCATTGACTCTTGATTTTCCTTGCTTTAGAAAATGTTATTTCCTTGTTGGAAAGTACTTTATATCCTCTTTTTCCTTTGCCTGGCTAAATCTTTCTCACTTGTAAACTTTAGCTCACATTTCACCTTTTCCAAGGAGCTCTCCATGTCTCTTTTTTCTTACTGTGACTCCTTCTGTGTGCAAAAATTAGCGTCTCTCTCAGCTAGTATGAGCAGACATTAAAACTACTAGTTTATTTATTTGTGTTTCTGAAGTGTCTTGACCTTGTTTTATCCAACCAAAATGTTTTGCACTTAATAGAAACTATATATATTTAGTAAGTGACTGCATTGAACTGTTTTTCACAGGTGTGGTTATATGGTAATACTCACACATTGTTTTCTGTAACAAAGAAAAAATCAATCGAATTCGGGAAGTGATAACCTAAAAGTGCTACTGTCCATGCATACTTCTGCTATTATCATTCAAGACAAAACACCCTCAAGTGCGAATAAGACCATTCTCTGGATATTCAATCCATATGAAGGCAAGATTATAGAAGTGACTAAATACCTGCTATTAATCCTAAAATAGAGTATCAAATTCAATATATCATTTTGGTTCGGTAGTGAGCCTATTTTAACCAATATCAATGGCCAGGATGTTATGGAGACATTTAAAATAGTCTTTTGCCTAATTTTCAAGAATCAATAGTGATATATAGACCTGAGGTGAGTCTGCGTGTAAAGGCACTCTCAACATGCTATTGCATTTAGATCCATATTTTATACAAGAAATGCAAATCTATATAAAGGACAGGACTCTGATATTAACAATTGCCTTCAAATAGAGATTTATACCTCATGAAATGCCTAGTTGTTGCTGTTGAAACTTGTAATGGCAAATTAAAGCTGCTTTAAAGCTATGAAAGAGTCAAGATGAGCTTACACTCTACTTGGTAAATGGGAGTGATCCTTAATGAAAAAGTTAACTTTTTAAAGGACTTAATTGGAATATGTACCTTAAAGCACTAAATATAGGTAATTAGGGATGCCAGGCTATCATCATTTTTGCTATTAAAAGTATGCTGCTTAAGCCCATTATCCAAAGTGAGGCGACACAAGATTGGAAGAATGGGCTCCACATGGACTCGTCATCAAATTGGTACTGACTGATTAACACTATGGTGCTCACATGGTGGGGGTAGTCACCAGCGATTTGGGAGTTGGGGGGTAGACCCACCTCTGAGGGATGTGGAGAGCAGTGTGGAAGGGGGGGAGCATACCTCTAACCCTTGCTAGGGAGAGGCAAAGATATAAAATGTAACCAAAATGTTTGTACTCACATATTTTCTTGAAATAAAAGAAAAAAGTATGCTGATTAAATATTGAATGTATATATGCACTAGGTTATATCATTTTTCTCACTGGAAAGCTTATAACTGTAAACTGGCACTTTATTCAGGGGTAACTTTCTGTCAAGAAATATTTGTATTTTTCATGAGAAAGATGCCTTAGTTTGAGTTAAACAGGCTGATTTTCTTCTGAACAGTTTATTCCTCGTCTTTGCTGAGGAGCTGGGAAAAGATATTTATGTACAGATGTTTACTTCTTTTTCCCCTTGTAGGTTAGAGCTTCTGGGCTTTCAAGTATTGATGGTTTTGCACTACCTATTTTCTTATTATGTGTTTGAAAAAGGCTCAGTACTTTAGTGGGCGTTTTACTCCTTAGATGAGTCTTCTTAATGTTTCTGACAAAAGAGAGGAACACCTGGGAAGTTACATTTTTTTTTTTACTTCATATGTTGAAAGGAGTGACATGACTAGGACTATTTCTAATAGCACAAATCTTAAGTAAAACGATGCCTTACATTTTAGTGGTGCAGAAAATAGTGGAAAGCTGATGCTTCTGATTAATAGCATCACGTATTAATAACAGCTAATTAACTTTCAATTGAAGCATTGCAGCTGGATTATATGATCTTTGCATAAATTTTACTGTGATAAAAGTTACCTACATGCTAATATATTTTTGCTTTAATCTTTATTAGTAATTAATTCACTTACAGGAATATGATGCATATTTGCAGAGATGTCCTGACTATATCAATAAGGTATTTTTTTGTTTTTTGGGTTTTTTTTTGTTTTTTTTTGTTTTTTTTTTGTTTGTTTTTTTGTTTTTTGTTTTTTGCAGATGGGATGACAGGAATTTTGTTATAAAATCATATAGGAGATCATATTTTCAATCATTTACTGGAATGATCCACAAAAGAATAGATACATTTTATATCAGAAAACTAACATTTTCTTATTGATTAAAATCCTAATAATTTTCAAGGAACATAGAATTGAATGTTATTAACCTATTCAATATGTAAATATAGTATCAAGAAGGAGAAACTGGATATCTGTGTGAATGTGGGAAAGAAAAAGAAAACAGATACTCAATCATGAAATAAATGCTTAGCCTTAAATATCAGATATGTAAGGAGAGATAGATTCAATTCCAAAAAGAAAGCTAAATAATACACTATAATCCTCAAAAAAAAAAAAAGAATCCTGAAACATCCCTACCCATTTTAATTGAACACAAAACAGCATCCTCCTTACCACTTAAATCAGTAATGATGGGTCCTCTATTAACCCCTCAATAACTGGAGGGTACCCTGGAAATGACCAAATTCTAGAAGTCAGGGCAGAAGTTCAGTGCCTCCCAAGTTTACCAAGCATCTAAGTTTTGAATAATTACCATGTATAATGAGTGGCACCTGCACAAATTATCATTTGGCACAGAATCTTTCTTAGCCCAAGTGTTGCATTGTGGCCATGGACGACCAAGACCTTGAGAGGAGATCCAGAAGATCTCTAGAGTTCCTTTGATGCACTTTTCTAACCATAGCTATGTTTGAGAATATACCAGAGGAATACAGAGCCTCTTGGTTATAACTTAAGAGTCAGTTCTGAATTCCTCCATCTGACTTCCAGTACTAACAATTAGAACCATTCGTCAGGCTCTTTCATTCCGGTTACACCTCACGTGGTTGTGCCAGCTTTCTAAGTGCGTGTTTAAGGAGTGCTTTTGATAATTTTGCAAATGGATTTCATTGTAATCAGAAGCACTTTTCTATAGATTATTACTTTTCAGAAGTGATCACTGACATAAAAGTAAACAAGTAAATGCAATGGGCTTCTTAAAAAATTAAGAAATGTACACAATAAAATCATAGCAGCACAATGTAACTCTGAAAATCTAGAAATACTTTCTGTTGAGATTTGATGCATGTTATAATAGATATGTTAGAGTTCTACATTTTAGTAGTGATATTGAGACCTGATATCTCATGTGATGTGTTACAATTTATAAGATATTTTATATATCTTATTATTTAATCTTGACGACAATCTCTCAGATGCATATATAGGTTCTTAAAATAATGAAGTTTTTATTATGCCATTTTACATGTGAATCATATGAATTTAAGGAAGGCTAAGGGACTTTCTGCAGTCAGCAATCTCTAAGGATACTCCTCCTTTCTCTTCACTGAATTACCATTGCATTCCATGTGCTTTATGACATGAGCATAGACAGAGGTAGTTTCCCACTTGGGTGGGCCCTAAAATTAACATGCCCAAAACTGATCTCACTAACCTGCTCTCTAGATATGCTAGAGAGGATTTGTATCTCTAGATACAAATCCCCTGATACTTTGTGGTTTATGGACACATGGGAGATGCTTAATAAATGGTTTTGAGTATATAAGCAGATGAGTGAAAGAAGAAAAGGAGGATAATTTTATGCAGAGGCGAGAAAACACAAAGAAAGGGCTAATGGTAATAGATACCTAGCACATTAGAATAATAGGTGATGATTACTCTATGTTGTGAGCATATCAGTTACAGGGCTGTATGGTAACCTTAAGTGAGGCAGGAGATAGAAAGAAGCAATTCAAGAGCTATGTTATAAGATTTGGAAGTAGATTGGATAAGGCGGATGGGGGAGAGGTAGGTAGGTTTCAAGGGTCACACTAGTTTTCTTGCACTAACACCAGGAGTTGTAAAACAAGGCCAGATTTGGAATGCAAAAACTAATGAGCTTGCTATGGACATACTGGGCCTAAGTGCTTTGGGAACATTCAAGGGAAGCTTCAAGTGGCCAGTTGACAGCACAGTCAAACTGGGCTAAAGGTAGATGTAAATTTATGACTCACTTAAAGCCGTAGAATTCAGGTACATGCAGTCTCCTAATCCAGGGCCTCTCAAACATTAATGTTCTTATAGATCATTTGCATATTTTGTGACAATGCAGACTCTGCTTAAATAGGTCAGGGGTGAGTCTAACAGTTTGCATTTCAACAAGTCCCTGGGTGCTGATGCTGCTGGTCCTTGCATCATAGTTTGACTAGCAAAGTACCTTAACTGCCTAGCCTGTTTAGTTTCTGATTGAAATGAGAATAAAGACCTCCCTCATCCTTGAAGAATTTTTAACGAAGTAAAAATAATAAATAAATAAAGACCTCCCTCAGAATGAGAATATAATTAATACTTCTAATGTCTGAAAATCAGATACACACAGAACGGATGTAAAGCAATAAAAAATAATAAATTATAACTGCATGTTTGCCAAAATATAAATAAGGGTTATTTTGAAATGGTATGTCTGTGAGTAGTTTAAATTCATTAAAAATTTTTAATGATCTGTATTTTTCATAGTCTTCTGCATTTTCCAATTTTAAAAACAAGATCCTAAGGAAACAGTGTTAGAGCAAAAAAGTTATTTTTTAATATAACTCATTTTCTACCACCTGGGTAACCCTAAATGATATGCTGGGTTGGGTAGGAAGTTACAAAGTCCTTTTAGATTTAACTAAATTTGAATCACTCATCTATCTCTCCCTATGTCTCAAGAGGACTCTTTTTGTAGATATGGAGTCTTGCTATGTTGCCCAGGCTGGTTTTGAGCTCCTGGCCTCAAGAAATCTTCCTGCCTCAGCCTCCCAAAATGCTGAGATTACAGGCGTGAGCCATAGTGCCTGACTTCAGAGAACTCTTTTAAGTGGGATTGGAGTGGGAGAGTGCAGGTTTTTCTCTTTAGGTTGCTTCTTGCTCTGAATCCCAGTAAATTTTCTGTTTATATTTTTATTTTCCATTCTAAGCACAGTGCTCTGTTTTTCTAATGTGATGGGCTAATTGCACCTGCTTTGATTCCTTCACTTAATAAAGTACCAAAAAGCAAGGCTGTGTGTAGGACAACATTTGACTAAGGCTTTAGGCTGGAACTGGGGGTGGTGGGGAGCGGAGGCATTGGCCATCAGCAAATAACAAAAGAAAAAGCTTAAACTTAAAATATAGACAGGTATTTTATTAATAAGGGCTCAGCCACTCCTACCTCCTAGTACTTCTCACCAGCAGTCCCTATACTGCTCCTATGCCAGGGTGCTTCCTTCATCTCTGTGCTACTTAGCCTACTCCTCTCTTTGTTTTAGTTGTTCATCCAGATTTCCAGATCATCACTTATTACTGTAATGGGCATGGATGTCTTCATAACAAAAGCAAGGTATGAAATGAAACTCAACTTCCCTTATTTCTATCTCTCTCTACCTATTTCCACTTAACTAAAGAACACCCATTTCTGCTCATGACAGAAAACCTAACCTTGACTTTGAGAGGAACTAGATATTGCTGGATTGACACATGATTAGTTTAGGGTTTTCCTCAGTAAATTCAAGATTTTCTTATGATTCATGCTTCCTTTGTGGACAGAATCCCTGAGGCATCTTCTGCTCTGTGTAATTTGCTTACCTACCTTGATATGCCTTTTGGGGCACAGGAATCTCTTGTCTTCTTTCTTGTACCTTGTTGGGGAGCACAGGACATTGATATAGGTACCCTTGGGACCACCCTCCTTTGTAATTTTCTCAATTATTACTGAAGTACCACTCAAACCCAGTTTTGAATATGTGTCCCCTACTAATTTTGTATCTCTCAAGTTACCACCCCAAACCAGGCCACAGACCCTTCTGCTCAGGGAATCCCGTAAACTTACTTGGGATTTCTATTGCTCTGAGAAGTTTTGCTGTCCTACCTAGTGTACAAACTCTGTGCCCTGGACCATTGATGAATATCCCCTCTCTTAGAGCCTATGAAAAGCATGTTTTTAAGAGCCTATGAAATAGCAAAAATTATTTTTTGAATCTCTAAGGTGAACAATTTCCAATTTTTCTGGCTTTTGTACCTCGTGCCCATGATATTGATTCAATTAATTAATGGAGGGCAGCAGGGCAAGTTTAAATATCCAGAAAGGAATGATTAAAATTTGTTAATATTCAAACAATATTTTCTTCTATATTTCTTTGGAAAAATCATAGTTGTATCTTCCTTCCTTAGCCCAGAATGTGTTATTTTCTCAGTGAAACATTTCTATAAAGATACATTGAAAAATACATAGTTAATATTTCCCAACAATTCTATGACCAACTATTAGAATAATGCGTTTTTGTTTCATTTTGTGTATTTCTTGTGCTGTGTTAAAAATGTTATAAAACATAGCTTCATCAGCTGCATAGAAACTAAAAGATGATTTAAAATGCAATGAATTCTATCTTATAGTAAAAGAAAGGAAAACACTATTCTTAATCCATATTTATACCAATAATGAACCTTATGATATAGAGAAAAGTAGAGCTTATCAAGATGGCTCGTCAAATATAAGTTTCCATAGAAACTCTAAGGAAGAGACATTCAAGTTGTTAGTTTTATCTAATCACTATTGACTTTAGGAAGTATAATATCTCTTCTATCATGGAGAATGTGAGTGACTTTATTAGCAAGTCTGTCCTTTTTTCTCAGACTTTTTTAGCAGATGGAATATTTGTTTACCTTTACATTTGCATATTCTTCATTTTTATTAATATTCTAGATGAACTAGTTATATTCTTTGGATACCGCAAGTCCTGTGGGGTTTTTTTTTAAGAACGTGATGTATTTCTAAAATATGTACCACCAAAATAATACATTTTCAATCACTATTTCATACCTAGAATAATTAGTAATAGTATATTCAAGGATCTATCCAGTTATACCTTAAAAATTAGGTATAGACTCAAATACAAAATGTTAAATAGAACCATAATTATATTCTTAGTGATTATTGTAATTAAATTCACTCTCTGTTTTACTTGTGAATTACTTGACATTGAGACGACACTGACAAAATTTCAGCTGCTCTGAAAGTTTGGGAGCAAATTAATTTTTCAAAACACTACTGGCAATTTAGCACACATATTAATTGATATTTAACTTTATGCAGTGAAATTGTTTCCTGAAAAATTAATTACCTTATCCTCCATTTGGGTTAATTATGAAGCAATACAACTTCAAATTAAAAGTGTAAATGGTTTTGATTTAATTACATTGTGATCATTAATAATGTAGGTAAGTTTCTTCCAGTAAAGATACCCATGATCAAAGAATATTTTCCAAAAAGATTCTTGAAATATTTTTACTATATTTTTGAGAGGGATGACTAGGTATGTAAGTGGAAGATGAAAGTGTATTAATAAGAAAAGTTACTGGTGGGATTACTAGGCAGAATCAGAATAAAAAATTTAACAACCATTTGTATTTGCTTCATACAATGAGTACAATATTAAGTAACAGGAATAGTATCAATTACTAGTAGAAAACTTGAAAAAATTATTCTATAAAATGCATCACACCCAATAAATTTGTAAAACAGGAGACCCATTGTTTTCCTTTGTGTATGAGAGGTGTTATGATATTTGAAATGGTTTCATTTCTTGTTTGAATATTTCCTCTCTTGGGCAAATTTAGTGGGAAAGTTTCAGTGTTTTGACCCATTGCCACAGTAAGTCTTCTTTTAAGCAGGATATTTCATTCTTATCTATAATGGAAAATGTCTTGCTCTTTAATAATGTTTAAGTACCTAGAAGGATAACTTCACAAATCATAGAAAAACTGTGAAAAATACTTTTCTTATTACAGTCATTTTCAGTAATTTTTCTTCTTTACTATACTTACTGTCTGTGTCCTACAGAACAAAAGACTTAAATTTGACCTTCAGACATCAAGACATGTAATAATAAATTTTAAAATCTTTTAATGCCATTTTAGGAAAATTACCTTATGATGAATCACCAATTAAAATTTATAAATTGACCATTTTTATTCTCTTGTTTTGACATTTTCCACAGTTATATTTTTAAGAACTTTCACACTTAATCTTTTACTGAGTAGTGATAATAGAAATTTTATCCATTATCCCACGTAATTTTTATTGTCACAAAAATAATGTGGTAATTTATGAAAAACTCAAATAGATTAATTACACTTTTATTATTAAATTGATAAGTCATGAAAGTTTGCCTTGGGCTTCTGCAGCTCAGTCTTCGAGAAGAGTCAAATTCAAAGAGATATTAATAATATTGCACTTAGAATATTTTCTCTAGTTAGGTATCAACCTAGCAGTCACTAATAAAAAAGTTGAGTAAAATTTTAAAACATTGAATGTTACAGCACTTAGCCTAAATATATAATTGGCAAATATGTAATATTAATTAGTAAAATACAATTCCATACTTCTACATATTCACATGGAAATTATAATTTACCTAAAATTCCTTACCAAAAGCAAATCACTTCAGATTTGTTCAATTTCTGCTAAGGACTTGAAATGTGAATACCAAAAGTCTCAAAGTAATTTCTCTACCACGGTCAATGGTAGCAATATTACACATATCACTACAATTTCCTCCCATTTAATAATTGTGTTTTTAGAGATATTTTATGTATGTGTAAGGAAAATACCTTTTCTCCATTTTACTGTAAGAACATCAATGATATTTTATTCTTATCAACTTACTATATTAATACTTTACTATAATTTATGGTATAAAATATAAAAATGTTCTGTAACTGTATATATTGCTTATATTTAACATGAGTGGTTTCTAATTCGATAAACCCACATCTAGTTATTAATATTTTTGAATTTTATGGTAATTAGGGCCCTCACCAAAGTCTAAAGCATTTGAAAGTTTCATTTATTTTCTGCTACATTCATTTCCTTTGCAAACAAGGCATTTGCTATTTGACTTAAAGCTTTATTGTTCCATAATGTCCTAGTTCTAAAATAATTCCAAATATTCAGTGAGTAAGTTTAGATTTTCATTGATGCTTCTCAGAATGTTCTTCGCTACCTGGCCTTGCAGATACAGTCGATGTTGTTTTTCTGATACCCTAAATGGACTACTGTGATGCCCTATACTTGAGCCCATCCTTGAATTACTCCTGGATGCTTTGACTTGCACACAATGCAACAATTCATTTCTGGCAGTGAACTGAATAGAATACATTAAGCACACATCCTGCACTCTGAACTGCTTTCTGTTTACTTTGAATTGTAATTCAAGGAATTGAGGTCAGGCGCTGAATCTCTGGATTTATTAACCCCTAGTTTTCCCGTTAATTTTTAGTCCCATTTGCTCTGTCTCATTGCTGAGAGTGGCCTGAGTTAAGTTGGCTTCCTGTGTGTTATTTGGGTGTAGGAAACAGAGAAATGTTCTCCTTTCTCCCTTCCTCAAAAAAGCATGAAAATATGCCTTCTTAAACATAAAACAGGACATGAGAGCATACCAATGCTGTCACCAGCTTCGGTGAAACTTCATGATTTGGGGTGCTTTGTACTCTCTATTCCCAGGGAGAATACAGAAAAAATACACCTTGATGTAATTTTCTTCTAATTTAGTAAATCTGCTCATTTAGTAAGTGAGGGGAGACCATAAAGAAGCATCCAGATGTATTCATTTCAAATTCCAAATCCTACAAGAATATTTATCTCGTTCTTTCATATTTGACCATTGGGTATTTGCTTGCCTTCAAATAAACAGAGCTTGGCACCAGAGAAATTAAGGCATTGTCAGTTTAATAAGAATCCTGATATTTTGAAAGAAAAAGGAGATTAATAGTGCTCTTACTGGAATCTATACATACTATACATAGAAAAATCCAGAACTAAATCATGAGGGTGGCACAGTAACCCAGGATATCAAATTTTCTCTGTTAACAAAAAATAAAAATGCTATTGAAAACAACCCAAAACACAAAATGCTAAACTGTACTAATGAGAAAGCTAAAAATATAAATATACCCTGCCAAAAGTAATTTAAATTAAGTTCAATGATTCAAAAATGCCCAGGAAGGGCATTAGGTAAATTAACAAGCTCTGTTAACTTTATAGTATGAAATTATTGAAAAAGATTATTGCCAAAAAATCAAACCTGAATATATTAAATAACCAAGCATCTAGATTAAATGACCAAATGTACAGGATGCACAATGATCAGAAAACCAAATTAAATGATACTGCAGTGTTGCAGGAACAAACTGCAGTATCCAGATTATAGGACGCTCTATAGAATTTTTAAAAGTCTCTTTTCTTAATAAACAATGTCAGTTAAGAAATGGAGAAGAAAAATCTATAGATTATTAAAGGAGATTTAAGAGACATGAAAAACAATCTCTAAAAGTGGATTTTATTTGTATTTGGCTTAAAACAGATACTTTAAAATATCACAAGGCAATGAGGGAAATGTGGATACTAACTTGTAATTTATTTATGTGATGCAATTTTTATGTTTTATGTATAATAATGGAATTGCAGTTACGTTTTGTCAAAGTGCCACTATTTTATACTGAAATGGTTACACATGAAATGCTATGCTGTCTGAAATTTACTTCAAAGTAATTTGAGAGGTTTGGAGAGTATGGATAAAACAATATTGGATATGAGTTGATAATTGCACATAGGGGTCCATCATACTACAATATTCTCTATATTTATGTATGTGGTTGAATTTTCTATACAAGAAAGGGAAAAGATGTCCTTCAAGTTAAGTTTTATGAGAGTAGCATTGCTATTAGGCTAAATATTCAAATTTCACTCCACTCCGGTACATCTTCATAAATGTCAGGTAGTGATGTGATATTAGTCTGAATTAAAAGAGAGTACTGGGTCAAAGAACCTGAGATGTTAAGGAGGTTGTGGTACATATATAATAAAACATAGTTTTATATAGTTCAATATATAAGGAGGCTAAAAAATAATAGGTATTATAGATATGGAATGCAGTTGGGGTTTTATTATGATATAGTAAAACATGGAGGAGTTTAGGTGATAGAAAACCTGGAGTTCAGTACTCTCCTTTGCTACTTGTCTGGTTTTAGGAAAGCTCCTAAGCTTCCCCAACCTCAACTACATTGTCTATGAAGATGGTCATAAGAGTACTCACCTCAAAGCAATGTTGTGGACATTTAAGACTTAGTGACAATGCTTAATACAATAAAATAAGCACCAAGCACCAGCATGTACATAATACCTTTGCTATTTTTTTTTTTTTTTTTTGAGACAGGGTCTCACTCTGTCACCTCCGCTAGAGTGCAATGGTGTCAGCATAGCTCACTGCAACCTCAAACTCCTGGGCACAAGTGATCCTCCTGCCTCAGCCTCCTGAGTAGCTGGTACTACAGGCATGCAACATCATGCCTGGCTAATTTTTCTATTTTTTGTAGAGATAGGGATTTCACTCTTGCTCGGGTGGTCTCGAACTCCTGAGCTCAAGCAATCCTGCTGCTGTGCCTCCCGAAGTGCTAGCATCGCAGGTGTGAGCCATCCCACCTGGCCAAGACTATGTTCTAAGTATATTATTAACTTGTATTAACTGATTTAATTTTCACAATAATCCTGTGTGCTAAATATTTTTATCATCAGGTTTTACAGATGAGGGAACAAAAAGACATAAGTATTCAATGATTTGGTCAAGGCCAAATAGCTAGTAGGTGGCTGAGTTGGGATTCAGATGACATCCTCTGTCTTCAGAATCTCTGCTCTTTAACCAAGTACATGCCATATAGCAAAATGACATGGTAAATACTTCACAAAAGGTTGAAGGATAAGTAGCAATTGTTGCTTTTAGTGGTAGGACATGTATCAAAGAAGTAAATTTTCGTACTGTATTCATTAGTGTCACCCCCCCAGAATTATATCTTGAATTTGAAAAATAAAGATTAAAAAAAGTTCTATGACATAGTTTCTCTGTAACAGTGGAGAAAATGATATTTTGAGCACTTATAATGTATTAGTAATAATCACTGTACCAAACACTTTCCATAGATCAACTTTGTTTGTAACAGCTAAAGTAGCCAAATAGGGTAGGGAATATTGTCCCTATTGAACAGATGAGGAGAGTGAAGTTAGAAGATGGTGAATAATTTGCCAGATATCTTTTAACTTGTAAGTAGTCAAAACTCTGTACACAGTGAAAAGTGGTAAAGTTGATTCCAAAGCCCATTGGGATATTTATTATCCAAGTATCTCCAAGAAGAAATGAGGAAATCACAAATAATGTGTTCTTATTATCCTGATAATTTTGACAAATCTTACTACAATAATTCTCAGTATAATCTTCTGAGAAAGGTGTTATCTCATTTTTCTATATGATGAAACTGAGGTTCAGTGAAATTAAATAATTTTCTCATAATCCCACAACTAGTAAATCACATGTTTACTAGTTTGTATTTAAACCTAGGTTGGCCTATCTTTAAAGTCCTGTTTTTGACAGTAGATCAAATATTGGCAGTTTTTCCAGTCACTTGAGACAATTACCCCAACCCTTCTGTCCTGCAAAAAATGATTCATTTCAGTCTTATTTGTATTTAATATGCTGTCATTCCATTTTGAAATGACATTATTCTTAAATAAATACACTTTATCTGGCGGTTATATTTCCAAGTAGAACATGCATTAATGAATAAAATATTTGGTAGGTCTTACTCACTAGGACTGTAAGCATAGTTTATTGTCATGGTTGTTTATCTTACACATATGCACACAATCCTGTTCATAAAGTCATGTATATTGCCTATGGTAAATTGGAACCATCAAGTTTTGGAACCATATGAACAAAAAGCCAGTAGAATTCAAGTTGAGATAGAAGAGAATATAAAAGGACATTATTCCAATCTTAGTTTTTAATGAATTGTTTGAATGTTAAGGCAATTTAATGCTGAGGATTGTTCTTTTGAGTAATGTACCCTGCTTTAGCCTTGCTTTTTCACATAGGAAGCCTGCAGAATTAACTCAGTTTATTTAATTAGGCATCAAATTTTTACCAGGTGATTCTTCATTCAGTGAGTTACAGGAGCAAAAGGGAATGACAGTCACAGGAGTGGGGCTAAAAGAAATTTAAATTGTGCTCATTCTATTCAGGCAGCATCTTAATGGAGTAGAAAGATAAATAAACTTATGAAATACATTCTGATACTAACAAAATGTGTGGAATATTACAAAACTGATTTAATTTGTGCCTGAGTTAATTGGGTAAGGTTTTTAAATTAATTTTTTTTTTTTTTAGAGACAGGATCTCTCTGTGTTGCCCATGTTGTAGTGCAGTGTGTGATCATAGCTCACTGCAGCCCCAAACTCCTGGATTCAAGTGATCCTCCTGCCTTAGCCTCCTGAGTACCTGGAAATACAGGCACACCACTATGCCCAGCTATTTTTTTTTTTTAATTGTTAAAAATGTTTTTGTAGAGACAAGTTCTCTCTGTATTGTCCAGGCTGGTCTCAAATTCCTGGCCTCAAGGGGTCGTCATCTTTTGGCCTCCCAAAGTGCTGTGATTATAGGTGTAAGCTCCCTCCCTGCATAAGATTTGATAGAAGAGATGGGTTTGGACTGAGTGGCTACATGGAAATTTCAACAAGGACAGAAGGTCTAGCCCTTTAGATTAGAAGGGGTTTCAATGAAAAGCTAAGAGAATGTGCCTTATTCCAGAGCAAATACAAGTTCATAGGATACTTCCAAACAAGGGAAACAATGTTATACAAGACATTTTTAAGTAAGATTTATTATGACAGTCTTAGTTTTGGTGAATTGTGTCAAGGAGAGTTTATGAGCAAAGGGAATACTATTGTAGCATCCATATGTTGAGTAATCAGTTATGGTGGGGAAGTAGTGGGTAGAAATGAGAAGGAAAACAGACTAAAGATGCAAATGGAAAAAGCAAGTATCTGTAGATAGATATTTTTATACAAATGAAGGTAAACATAAAGATGTTGAAATAAAAAAATAAACCCTCAAGAAGTGAGAGATTATTGCTGATTTCATGTCAATACTCTGGGTATCCCAGGCTATCTGATCAATGAGAAGTAAATTCCCTCTTACTTGATACTTTGCCTTCCTCTAAGTCGTTTCCTGTGTCTGCATGATCAAATTTGTTTCAATTTCTGTCCTTAGGAAAGAGCAAAAATAGGCCAAAAAATTTCATTTTAAGTTAATGAAACAGTTTCCTTCCTTACTTTTATCATAGTGTACAGACAAGAATGCCACCATATGGCCATGCCCAGCCACCAGGAAGCCCACACCTTCATTTATTTGTACTAACATGATCTGCATCACTTTACTTCTTCTAAATCTTGGAATCTCTGTTGGCAAATCAGTGTTTACCTATTTCCTAAGTTTGTTTTGAGGAATATTTTGAGATAATTATTTTGAACGTGATTTCCTAAAATTTAAAAATGTTGTGCAATGTGTTATTACTAGTGTTTAACACATAGTGAGAAAAATATAAAAACACATTAATGGAAACTAGATTTATGAAATTGACTATTCCCAAAAGGGAAAAAACAAAACTGCCTTTTCAATCACTTGTTTCATTTTAAGAATTATTTGTCATCACCTGCCCAAAACTATCACTACCATTCACATCCTAATGATCAGTCTAACATATTTAGGAAGAACTTCTTTAGTGTAGAATGTTGGTTGATTTAAAAGGATGGTTTTGAATTTATGTCCCAGCATTAAAAACAGTGCAATTATTCCAGTGCACCTAGCAAGCATCTTCTAAAATGCAGTTTATGGCCAAGGTTTGCCTCATTCATTTCAAGTAAAGTTTTTCTCAGGGGAGCTAAAGAGATGATAGTTTACATTAAAAGCAGCACTGAACAACTGTAGCAGAGGGTCATAAAAAAGGCATATCCATTTAAATTTCCAAAAGAGATTATGTAAGCATCTTATATCACTTCCTATCCTTTCAAATCATTTAATTTTTAATGGCTACAAATTTTCTGGATCCTCATTTTTGAATTATAGATGTAGATAATTTAACATAAATACATTGAAAATGAAATTTAGCAATTCTAAAACATCTGTTGGTTGGAATAAAATTTGTGTGTGTGTGTGGTCATATGTTTTTAATTTTTTGATGACAAGAATGAGTAGTCATAAAAATTTATTTTTGAAGTTACCTGGGACAAGATGTTTGATGATATTTAAATTAGTGTATTTTTAGTATATTCATCATTTTTAATATAGTTTCCATTGTCTTATCTCTATAAGAAAATTGTAAATTCTTTGATGGTAGGAAATAGAGAATCAATTCATTAGTCTCCTTCAGTATTAGAGAAATAGTAGGTACCTCATGAGGCCTTACTTTATTGATGAAAATTATTCAATAGCATAAAATGCGAAGGAAATTGAGATTTGAAGACATGCTTCAGGCCCATTGCAAGTCAGGGTGCCGGTTACAAAACCCAACTCTGGATAAATAGTGATGAAAGCTGGTATACAAAATTAAGCAAAAGTCACTCTGATAGAAATTTAGAGTAAAATACACCACAGGCAAGTCACATAATTTTTCAAGAAAGAAATGTAAAATAATCTTTAGAAACTAAAGAAAAATTCAAAGGCATAGAATAAAGTACAAATGGCTTCTGAGAAGCTGATGAAACTTTTCTCACCATGAGAAAAGAAAGCCTCAGAGCTAAAAATATCATGTCAACACATAGGGGGAAAGCTGGTGGCCAGAGGTAATCCCCAAGTTTTAAAGAAAAGTAAGAAAATGTATGCATTTGAAAAAGTAATTATATATATATAATTTTTCCTGATTTTAAAGCCTGAGAATTAATTTATGATATTAATATTTCTAGAAAAAATGTATCTTTTAAGATCACAGATTTTTGGATTAAAAAAATGTGGGAAGACAAGTTTAAGCTTTAGAAATGACCTTGACTCAAAAAGTTGGGCTTTACCATAGTGTGCTGGTTGTATAGCCTCAGGCAAGTTTTTTCATATCTCTAACTCTTTGTTTTCCTCCATTTTACCTGCAAATGATGATATCATTAGGTTTAAATGGGATGACAACTAAAGCACCTTTCACTGTACAAGGCACATAATAAACTCTCTGTGTTAAAATGTAAGAAAGTATTATTAGATGATATGGATGAAAAAAGCATAATGTTATAGTTATGGAAAATGATAAAGCATGACTGCGTAGAGCTGGTGATAGAGTAAATGTTCATCAGCATGTTAAGTAAATATTAAATAGCTGTTTAGTGCTGGGTGCATGGATTGTCTCATTATCCACTCAGCAAATGTTCGTTTGGTGCCTTCTTTCTACCAGGCCCTTTTCTTCATGCTGGTAATACAGCAGCTAACAGGAAAATGTTCCCACCCTTAAAGAGAGCTGAGAGCAGGAATAGGGTGAGAGCTTAACTGTGAAGAAGACATAACACCTGCCCTCAATGAGTTCAGTCTAGCAGAACACTCTTTCATATGCTTCTATATCTGAGTTTGTTAGGAAACCTGTACTTTTGGTGAATAAATAATTTCCATGAAAAGGATTAGAAGAACAATGCAAAGAATTAAACTTCCTTGTGGGCAAATACTGTGTATTGGTAGCTTCAAGTATTCTCAATGTGTCATAACATGTTCAAAATGTATCTCTCACAAAAGACACAAGTACAGATAACTTTAAGTAATTCTAATTTTGAATTAATTGATATACATCACCCAAATTTTAAAGCAAATTATTTTCTAGATCATAAACCACTACATATGATAGTTTAAGTGCTAAACTTGGCCTTTCTACACTTTTTTTTTTGGTTCATAGCATTCAGAGTAGAAGCAGTACAAATGTTCTATAATTTCTGAGTTTAAAGTAAGGCTAACATGTAGCTCAAGATTAACACTGGTGTGGGATGGTATAAGTTTTTCATCTTGCTTTGTCATATTTTTGTACTATATCGATTCCATATCCTTCATTGAATGCTGCAAATACTCTCTTGCTAACTTGAGAGTGACATTATTATAAGTGAAAATGTGCTTTGACCTTATGTGTTCTTGTCAGAAACTTCACAGCTAGAAACAGAAGTGTTGCAAGGGTAATAGGAATAAATATATCAAATATATTTATAAGAGACAAAGCAGCTTATAAAATATATGCAAAAAGTTAAAAAAAAATAAGAAACCAGGGAGTGGCAAAGATAATTAAAGATAGTAACATTAGACCAAAGGGAATATTAGTAATAAAATTTTGAACATTTACTTGTAAATTACTAAAAAGTGGCACAAATGTAGTTCTCCATTTCTTGGTCAACAAATATGGGGGAAAAGTGGAGTTACAGAAATTATATTTCCAATAAACTAAAAACATACCATTTCAAAAGAGAAAGCACAGCATTTCCTAAGCCCAGAACTGAAGAGAAATAGCTTCTATGTATTACCCCTGAAATAGACACTGAGTTCTGTACTAGAACAACAAAATATACTACAAATATTCCATATATCATCTTTCAATACAAGCTGAAAATCCCATGTTAAAATACAATCCAGTGAAAACAATCCTACATGATCAAAAAATGAGGTCCAAGTGAGCCAGCTCTCATAATTTAGGGAAAAATCTAGACTTGCTAGTCTGGAAGCCTACATATTTTCCAGGTCTTTGTCTATTGGTGTTACTTATACATCCAGGCTTTTGATAAGAACCAGGAGGGATTGCCATAACCTAGATCTTGGAAACATAATAAGGAGATAACGTAAAGTCCCTTTTCCCACTACAGATGACTAAGAATTTCAAATTTCCCACAGCTGCTCCAGATAGAGAGCAGAAGTGATATTCAATTCCCTCTTCGTTTATTTTATTTTTTCACCTGAGTTTTCCAAAAGCAATTTTGTTTCCAAGTATTTTGTTCATTGTAGCATTATAGACTGTAGTTTTCAACAGTGTAAGTGTCTCATAGGGTGGTTGTGAGAATTACCATGATATCCTGTATGAAAAATTCCCAGCACAGAGCCTACCACAGTGGTTCTCACATTTATACCTTGGAATAACCCAGGGAACTTCAGCAAAGACCATGTTTTACCTCCAGAGATTGATTTAATTGATTTGAATTGTAAGCCTAGGCTTTGGAAGCTTTCAGAGATCTCTAGGTAATTCGAAAATGCACAGCAATTTGGGAATCACCGAGTTAGCACCTAGTAAATGCTCAGAAGGTTAGTGATTCCTCTTCCAGGTATACTTTGGTGGAAGCTATGGTACTATAAGCATCACATGCTAATTTGGAGTTCCCATATGTATGTTCAAATTCACATAAGCCATATAAGACAGCATTTTTTTGTTTCTGTTTTAGGTGAGAATTTAAATTACAGCATACACTTTTAAAAAATACTATAAAATGTACAAATGTACAATTTATAGACCAATAATCGTATCCTTTTCTACACTGAAATTTTAAATTTTTAAAAAAGCAAATCATGAGTCCAACTATTATGGGCAGTTCAAGAGCTGACTTTGCACAATGCCGACAAGTAAAAAGATGTGCTGAAGCCTTCAGTAATGATTTGCAAGTCAGCAAATGGTGATAGCAGCTGCTTTATAGATGGAAGGAAAATTGTACCTCATTTTCATCTTTAGGGAATATGTCTAATTCATTTCCTGTTTTAAATGTGAAAATGTTCATCAGACTTAAAAGCAGAGTCGCTTATGTCATGCACATAAAATCAATGTGAATTAACTGACAAAAACATGGGTGCACAGGGTTAGTCTAAATAATCAACAGGGACTCCAGCAAGAATAGTATCCAGGAGGTTCAGAAATCAAAGGCAAATTAAGAGGACACCTTACCTAATCCTCTCATCTTTCAAATAAGCAAACCCTTTAGTAATGTATCAGCAACTTCTCCAAGGTCCTAAGAAGATAGAGTGAAAGATTCCAGGTCTGATTTTTCTTATCCACATCGCTGGGCTTTTGATTATGTGATGCTGATTATGTCATGGAAAATGAGTTGCATTAGATGCCAATGCTTAAACATTCAAATCTGGATTCCTTTAGATCAGAGAAGAAAGCAAATTCATTAAAGTGGTGTCAAAGCAAAAATTGCACAAAATTAAACAAACAAGGAAGACTTTATGCAAGGCAATTGCAATAGGGAAAAGAAACCAGAACTAAGGGGAACATTTAAGTGCTGTGGTGAGAAGGAGAACGTGTTTGTAAGTGGGCTTTACCCAAAGGAAAAGCAAATTTTCTCTGGTAATTTCATAGCTCCAGCCAGGTGCCCACTGGTTAGACTCCTACCCTCCTGGAGACTGGTGGATGATGGGGTGCTATCTTCCTTGATGAAGACATTTCAAAGCAATGGCTCCAGGGCTTTTGAGAAAGGTATGCCTGAGCTTTAAATCTGGCAGAAGACTTTTAAGAAGATTTACATCTCAAAGGGGTAGAAATCCAATTGACAATTACAAGTTTTCTAACCAAATTCTCTAAGATAAGGCAAATGAAGGTCCTAGAGACCTGAAGACACCTGTCTGAAGTCTGGTGCATTGGAAGGAAATGTGAAGGCCATTGTTCATCCAAAAGCTTTCTCATTTTAATTCTAGATAATCTTACATTTTTCAACTCTGTATATTTACGTCTGTTTTCTTATTTTCACAACAAATTCTGAAATTGCAACAACAGAAATTATGATTTTATAGTGGGTTAGGGTATTGAGGCACAAGTTATGAATATCATTATTCTTAGGTTTGCTGTGCTGTGGTTTGAGATAATCTTAAAAGATGTCTACTGGTTAGAAATTACCAAGTTTAAATTTGGCCTAGTATATAATGGATTTTGATATAATTATTCCAAGAGCATTAGCTACTTATATGTATTTTCACTATTTCAATATTTTAAAATATAAATAGGCAGTTTGGATTTAATACAGATCAAAGTTATTGGTCATATCATTCACATTTTCTGTATCATTTCTTCTCTATTTAATCTATGGATTTATTTTTAAAAAGATGTGTTAATCTCTGATTAAGATTATGGTGCAATAAATTCCTCTATGTATTGCTAGCGACTTTTCATTCCTTTTATATTGTAGTGTATTTGCTTGGTACATAAAGGCTTGTGATCGTCACATAATATTCCACTTGTTCCTGTTTAAGATTTTGACCTCAAATCCTACATTTTAATAGGAATTGTGTATTACTGCCCATTTTTTTTGTTTGCAATCTCTTAATCATTGGCTATTCCTTTATTTTCAGTCTTTCTTGTCATTTTTCTCAAGTATGTGCCACTCAAGCCCCAATCAAAAATGGCACGTGTCTCTGGAAATTTTACATCAGGAAATGTGATTACCTAGAGGTTAAACATCTCACCTAATACTTTGGGGTGGCCCAGATTTGAGTTCTACCATTGAGGAGGAGATACCAAATGAGTTGGATTAATAATCAGGTCATCTGTGGTATCACCTCTCTTCACTGTGAATTTGGGAACTGTGGGCTTGCGGAGTTGCGCTCAGGGATTCCCCTCCTGAGTATAAAGATCATCCTGGTAGACTGTTATCCGCCCACACCCAATAAACACATGTTGTGATTCCTACCATCTGCAGACCTTTCCCCGGAAGAGCAGGCAGAGGTGAATCTCCTCCTCAGTGGATTAAAGCTAAGTGGATAAAAAGTACATGGTGTATCCACCCTGAGCTCCCACAAGGCAGTTGAGTGGACGTGGTATTCACAAACTTAAGTCAGTTTGAGGGACACTGAATAAGGGTGTACAATAGAAGGGCTGACATGGCTTTCTACTTCCCATTTCTATATGCATCAGTAGTGGGTGCTGTGGACCACTCTTGTGGGCCATCCCACTGCACGTCTCCACATGGGACTGGTTAAATCCAAATTCACTCTCTGCCCAATCTTGTCTTCTGTATTCCCTGGGATAGGTGTTGATCCTGAGAGTTTGCCTTAATGACATCCTGCATGCAAATCTCTATCTCAGAGTCTGTTTTTTCATGGAACTCAGCTAGTATCACCATCTCCGCAGAAATATGTAGTTATAAAGGCCTAGGAAGGGGATCTTCCTGATTTCTAGTGGTGAAAAATTTTTCTTCTCTATGATTGTTGAGGCATCTCAGTGAGGAATAAGTAACGAACAACAAAGTTGTATGTTAAGGCATCATCTTACTTACATGTCTCTTGATATCTTATGATAAGATTTTATCTGTGTCCTTGCAATCAGTTAATGTATTTTGTGATGCAATCTTGAAAATAACGACTAAATCAGGGAAGAAAGATTAAATGTGGTGACCAAGAAATTACTAAAATGGTGACAAAATTACTGAATGGAGGAAGTGGAGGGGGCTTCAATTAAATCAAATCTTTCAATATACAGATATGTACGGATTATTCTTTTTCTTCAGTGCATGACTTATAAGATCAATTTATTTTTAGTCCTATAAATTTTGCATACGATTTAAAGGAGAAGGGTTTTATTTACCCTCGTAACCTTTATAGGATCCATGTGCTATCATTTTAGAAACTATATTTAACAACTTAGAATTATTTTCTGGGACAAAAAGAATGATAGTTAAACTTTTGATTTTAGAAAGCTTGGAAAGAAATAAATAACTTTGAAGGAAAATGTGAATCTTTAGGGCTACAATGAGTGATCTGTCCTGCAGAGGAATAAAATGGTATACTAAACAGTAGAATTTGAATAAGGCTACAAAGGATGTACTGTGTGAAAGTATTTTCCCAGCATTTCCTTAAATTTCAACAATTATCAATTACTTTCCCTGAGCTAGCTTAAATTCCAAAACAATACCATTTGAAAATTAGAAAATGAATTTATACCTCACAGGATAACTCCCACTGTTTGGAATTGTTACGTTTGCCAGTCTAATTTTATTTTGTCATCTATATACATTTGCTCATTCATTCAATACATTGTTTATTGAGCACCCAGTATATGCCGTGAATGGTACTAGGCCTACCTACCTGCTTAATTTTCTACTTTCCCAGAGCATTAACAGTGATATATATTTGTTAACCAAATTTGTGGACTTTGGATTTGATAAAGAAATATAAAGAAAAAAATGTTTTTTTCTTTGAAAGCAGTGCCAGAGCATGAGACATCCCAGGAATTATGGATTGGACACTATAGCAAGTTATTCTGTAAAGCCATGACGTGCCAAAATACCATGAGGCTGATAAGTGAAAATAAGAAAAGCTGGTGGCAGACTCCCATGTTGCAGAAAGGGTTGTGTGGGTGAGATGGGATCCGAAGAAGACAGACTTAAAATTGTACACACATTTTGAAATTGTTTCTAAGGGGATTCAGAGATATTTATTTTTATAGATAAACAAAGGTGCAGAGAAATTAGGAGACTTGGAGAAACTCAAAAATTAAATAGAATAAAAATTATAGTCCAAGAATTTTCCCTCTTTTTAACTTGCCCCACCTCCTATTTCACAATTCTGCCTAGAGCAAGCCTTGAAGAGACCTACTTTTTTACTAGAACAGGGCTAATCCCCTATTGCCGGTGACGTATTTTTTGGATTTTCTCTTTTTCATGTCTGTGATGGAAAAGAACGAACTGTTCCCACAATATATGGCTAAAGTAGTTCCAGCTCTCTTGTTCTATATCTCTTATCTCTGACAAATTTCTTTGTGCGGGACACTTGCGAGAGTGCAAACATCATTTGTTGCATTGGCCTTTGTTATGTTTTAGCATGCTGTTTAAACAATTATCTCTGTGCCAATCTTTCACATAAAATCCAATCGATCTAGCATTTACTTAAACGACTAGTGATTGTGTTATTATTCTTATTCAGTTAATATGTCAAATATACAAAAATGAAGTTTCTGTATTTTCAAATTGGAAAATATTTTCATATTTCACCAATAAAGTACAGAAAAACCAATAAATGTTCAAGCTGGATAATACTATGTATTTTTAAGCAATATTGTTTGAGAAATTTCTTCTATGATATTTAATATACGTATACATACAAATAGAATGCTAATTTATTTTTTTGTGCGTGATAGATCATAAATGATACAGACATATATGTGATGACCTTGACCTGACTTTTTTAACCCTTTTTTTTTAGTATTTTTAGTTAAGAAGGGTAATGGCTATTAACATTTGAGGCAATATGTCTTTTCTTAAACTCATGGTGCAATATATTAAGGTATAAAATATATTAAGGTATAAAATGTACATACATACACAAATACATACATACTATGGTCTATATAAGAAACTTTCATCCCTTAAGAAAAAAAGAGATTGGGGAAAATAAATCAGAAACTGATAGACATAATAATTCATATATAATTTAGGGAATTCAGTGACACATTTGATGTTGAAAGAGGCAAAAAGATAAATCTTTCCTCCCCACACTTTTCATTAATTTTCTTTTTCTCCTACATTTATTGAATTCTTGTTACTTGTTCTTGAAAATTTGCATGTTAATTGGAGAGGGAGACATCCAATAAAATAATTAAAAACTCATATAATAAATCCTCTGCCAGAAGAAATAAGAAAAGTATTTAGAATCTCTTATAAATTAAGAAATAGATTGACTTGCTCCCTTGTGACTGTATCTAGGGAGTAGTTTGGAGCTATATTGTCATACACATTGAGGGCAGCTTCTGTGTTCTCCATTGGGCAATCTTGTACTACTCAACCACTTATACTTTATGCAAAAATGTCTGTCATATTTCGGTTTTGCACATGTATTTCAGTCTTGACCTTTATAATCTGAACAGTCTCTGTGATTCTCAGTTATGTGACTGATTTGGCAGCAAAGTAAAACTACCGAGTATTGAAATGGCAGTGTGAGCTCTGTAATGAAAGGCTTTTGGCAGACTTTTGGTTGGTCACTCAGCTTCATAGCAATCAGTTAAACTGACCTTCGCTCAAGGCATGCTGTTAAGTCAGGGAAAGCTAATTACCTGCTCTCTGTATTACTCCCACCCTTCTTTTATTTAAAAACAAGGTAGTAACTCAGTCTTTGTATATTTGGACTATTTCAAATACAGGCAGGTAGATGGTGAAAGGAATGATACACTAACCAGTAGAATTAAAAGTGAGTGATCACATAGAATCTTTAAAATGTAATATAAGAACAGTTTGTTCTGAATGGACTACTCTTTTGCTCTGGAACATATGTATATGATAATAAACTTGTGTTTAATGACAATGCTTTCTGCTGCTGTGAGTAGATACTGAGAAGAACAAAAGAGCCCACATAATGATACCAGATTTTTAAAAACATAGACATTCTGCATTAGGTATTGTTAAATAATTTATTCAACTCTTTTTTACTTTTTTTAGACCAAATTCATCCTATGTTATTAAGAAAATATGGCACACATATTTTAAGCTACATTGGATTTATCCATTAATTTGGAGGTTACTTTATGTATGGTATCCTTGGATAAGTTATAATCTGCTAACTTGAAACTTTCACTCCCACTGTACCAAAACTAATACACTGACCAACCAAATAAAGAAAACATAACACCAGTTGTAAAGGAATCATGAATATGGTAGTCTGAATTCAGTTGTACCTCCATTGCATTACTATAAATATAATGATTTCCTAATTAAATATCATGTCCGTGGACCTCTACGTGAATAGTCATCTCTAAGTGATAGCTATCAGACCTCTGAAACATTTATGACTTTATGCTATTATATTTTGGTTGTATTGCTGAGAAAAAAATCTTTACAATCTACTGTTTGAAATATATAGTTGAATGTAATGTTTGCACAGTAAGTTGACATTAGTGTTCAGATATCATACAGAAGTAGTAAGTACTTGTTTCCCATATGTAGTAGGAGTTCATGATATCTTTATTTTGCTCAAACATTAGAAAATATTCAAACATACAGATACATTAGAAGAATTTTACAGTGATATTAACACTTAAATCCTGTAATTATCATTTTGCTATCCTTGTTTTATCACTTAAGTATCTACTCATCCATCTCTCTATTCTTCCATCAATCAACGTTGACATTTTTTATGCATTTCAAAATAAGGTGCAGACATCTGTGTACTTTCTCCTAAATATTTCAGCAGGCACATCATAGAGTTCAATATTTTTTAGTTTTTATACTTTTGAGATAAATTTACATATATTATAAAATGTACAAATCTCAAGTGTAAATTTTCTGAGTTTATGCAAATGCACCCAACCTCTGTAACTAAAACCCCTATGCACATATAGACTGAACCACCCAGAATGTTCTTTCATACCCCTTTCCAGTCAGTATCCACCTTCACAGGAAATAGCCATTCTCATTTTTTCCACCATAGATTAGTTTTATCTGTTCTAGAACTTTTAGGTGACCTCATAGAAAGTGTACTCTTTTGTGCTCATACTTTTTATTCATCATTGTTTCTTGAATTTATCATGTTATTTCATGCATCAGTATTGTCTTCCTTTTTATTGCTGAGTAAGTATTCCATTATATGAACAGAACACAAATTTTTTACCCATTCACCAACATTTTTTCCCCACTTTCTGTGTATTATGAATAAAACTACTATGAATCATTTCATGCAAGTATTTTTATGGATATAAGAATATATTTTTATTTCTCTTAGGCAAAATCTTAGGAGTAAAATTTCAGGATTATTTTCAGATTTTAATCATTAGGATAAATAAAACAAACTATTATTCTTTTTATTTGTAAAAATGTAAAAAAGGAAAAGCCAAAATTTCAAATAAAATAGCCCAAAGGATCCCTATTATTCTATGCAAAATAATATAAAGTGAAATTATTCTTTCATGAGTAGCATGATAAAATAAACATGAATATGTGATAAACTCAGTTTTGTGACTTTTTAATGTGACAGTGTATATTTCCTTAAAAGACTAGAAATCAGTACTTTAAAGTACTTTGGTAAATTTATTTCAGGCTCTCAGATTCTCACATAAGTTTTTGTTGTGCCATTATATATATATTACTAAATGGATGCATATGCACTACATAAGTTATTTTGAATTTTCAGCAGAGCAAAATGCCAGAATTTGTTGCCTTTTCTTTTATGTGTATTTCCAACTACAATATCCAACCTAAGAAGAAAAATTTGAATTCACAATCATAAATATTTATTCATAATACGTAAAATTGAATTTTTAATATGTAGAGTTATTATGAAAATAAGGGACTAAAAATAATTACTCTGAACACTGATGTCCCCAAATAGCTTTAAAACAGTATATCTGGACACTTTGTATATAAGAAAGCGTAACAGTTTACCTCAAGTACAACATGGCAAGTAAGATAGTTTTATCTCATTGAAAATTATGCGAGTGACATAAAATTCAGATTTAGGAATCAAATATGTATAGTAAAATTAAATTATGTTTCAATGTTGAACATTTTTGAGAATCAATAAGATAAATTGACTACAAATAATAATATTGATATATTTTATCATAGTTTTTGTGTAAATATATCTAAATAATATAGATACAAATTTCCCACAAACATATTAAAGCTATTTCAAATATATTACTTTATTACTAAAGTTTTATGTTAACCATTAAATTTAAAAAGAAGATGAAAATTTATATTTGCCAAATAAATTTGGATGCATATGTTAATCCATATTCATTCCACTGAACAATGTCACCATCTGTGTCCATATTCACATAGTTATTTGCATAACAAAGATAAAACAATTATATATTTGCATAATGTATTTAATGATAATAATTGTAATCAAGTCCAGTGTTATGTAGAGGTATCTTTTCTTGTAGACAAAGAAGTAATTTTCCCCTCATCTTTCAAATTGATTTAACCATAAAGATCATGAAAATGATCAATCTGCTTTTATGTTATATACATATAGTTCCAGGGTTTTTCTTTTTCTTCATGCTAGGGCATATATATGTGTGTGTGCGTGTGTGGGTATGCATATATACAGAGAAAAAATTTGATTTTGCTGGAGAGAAAATACTCTGTCAATTAAAAAGGACTATGAATTAAACAAAACTGACAAACGGTAAAATTCATTACCATTCCTAAAAAGTAGAAGAATAAAAATATATTATTTTGTTTTATTCTGATTTAGATAATTTATTATCTATTGACACATAATAGATGTACTTCTTTCAGAATATGTGTGATAATTTAATACATTCATATAATGTGTATAGAGGTTAATTAATGGGTACAAATATATAGTTTGATAAAAGAAATAAGAGCTAGTATTCATTAGATTAATAGGGTGATTATAGTTTATAGTATTTATATATACCAAAATAGCTAGAAGAGAAAAATTTGAATATTGCTAGCATAAAGAAAAGACATATATTTAAGGTGACAGACATATCAATTACACTGATTGATGTATTGTTAACAATTTAATAACATGAAAAAATAAACTGGCATTCTAGTCTGAACATAGATTATAGAAATATAAGCAAAATATCTAAAATATATGAAATGTAAGTTTAGTTTAACATGATGACTTTCACATCAGCCAATCATCTGTAATTTCATCATCAAAAATACTTTTATACTAGAGAGTTACTTTGTGTTATTTCATTACTTTTTTGTTATTTTGTTATTGTGTTACTTTGTTGCTTTGTGTTTTCTCTAAGTCATTCTATGTATGAAATATAAGAATTATCATATTTATTTCTGTTTAAGACCCAAAAGGCAAATATTTAAAAATATGTAAAATATAAGCATCCATATAATATTTTTGAAGTTAATGAAAGCGTAATGTCAACAGTACAGTGTTGATATTGCAGATGCGTGGGAAAGGGATAGACTTTCCAGGAACTGATACTGGGACTTCGATAAAATGTGTAATTAGATGCCTACCTCAGGGTAAGCAGTAAACATCAGTTCTGAGTGAGTAAAATACCTAAATGTGAAAAGTAAAATCATACAATTTTAGAAAACCTCTAATGATGCAGGAAAACGCTGATACATTCAATAGTATTAAAATTAAGAACTCCTAATTAATCAAAAGATACGTAAGAAGTGAAAAGATAGCTTATAAGGTGGAAAAGGATATTTGCAATACTAAAAGTGATAAAGGATTTGTGGGTTGATATACATAATTCAAAATTGAAATTTGGATTATATCTAAAATATTTAGAAAGCTTTTGTGAATCCAACAAGAGTCATACAAGCCAATAGGAAAAAATAGTAAAAGTGAAAATCCTCTTGTCAATTAAACATTTGAAAATTAAACATTTTAGTAATCAGATACCATTATATACTTAATAAATTGGCAAAACCAAAGAAGTCTGACAACACCAAGTGCTGGTGACAGTACGGAGTAGCATGAGCTCTCATACATTCCTGTGCAGTCCCTTTTCGAAAAACAGTTTGGTATTATCTCCTTAGGTTAAAATGCACAGCCCAACCATTGAGAAATTTCACACTTGAAAATATTCACGAGGAGACAGATATAACAATGCTTATGGCATAAGCGTAGTATATATAAGCCCCAAGTGGAAACAACCAGAATCTTCAGTGGTATTTGGAAGGACAAATTGATAGGCTCATACAATGGATTAACTTAATATTAATATAAGAAAAACACAATAGAGCTATCTATACACATTGACATGGATGGGTTTCATGAACATAATGTTGAGGGAAAGAAGGAAGTCACAAGTAGATAGAAAGTCTTATAAAGTTTTTAAAAACTTCACTAAATTACACTGGAGATGCATATATTGCTGATAACTCTACAAGGAAATAAAAGGAATGGTGACTATTAGTGAGGATAAAGGGGTCTGTGGTTTAGGAGGAGAATAGAGAAGACTTCTAGGGTTCTGAGAATGTTAATTCAATATACAATAAAACTGTACATAAAGGAAAATTGCCTATATCTTATTTCATTATATAATAATAGCTTATCACACAGCACCTGGAAAAATAGTAACATTAATTATAAGCTGTTAACAAATTTATATTAGTTTTCTATTGCTATGTAACAAATAACCACAAAAAGTGACTTAAAACAACACATTTTTATTATATCAGTTTCTGTGGTCAGGAATGTGAACATGGCTTAGCTGAGCCCTCTGCTATAGCATATTTCACAGGCTGCAATCAAGATTTTGGCCCTATCTGGGGTCTCATCTAAGGCTCACCCAGGGAACGGTCCACTCCCAAATTCACAGGGGTTTTGGCAGGATTCAGTTCCTAGAGGTTGTGAAGCTAAAAGCTTCAGCTCCTTTTGTCTGTTTGTTGAAAGCTACCCTTTGTTTCTTGCCACATGGCCTCTTCATAGGGCAGCCTGTTTCATCAAAGCTAGTAAGGGGGTGTCTGCCAGCAAGATGGAAATTGTAATTTTATGTAATGTGATCATGGAATTTACATCACATAACTTTGCCATCTTCAATTGATTATCACAGGTCACAGATTCTACCCACATTCAGTGGGGAAAAAATACGGTAGGGTGTGAAAACCAGCAGGGGAGATCATCAAGGGCCATTTTAGAGTCTATATGCCTCATCTTCTTAGCTATGTATAATTCTAAAGCTAAGATTAATTTTCATTTCATGTTATTCTTATACTAGAAACCCTCTGTTTACAGTACACCTATAGTATACCTGCTTATATACTTAGCATTATGCTTTGAAAATAGTGGAAGATGAAAAAAAAGCTCATATCATCATAAATTAATGAATCTTTTATCTGTGTACTTTGAAAATGCACAACAAGGCTGTACTTTGGGCAAGACTACATTTTTCTTCTATTTGGCAGAATGAAGTTATTGTTTTTGGACTTAAGGCTAAATCAATTAGCATGTCAACAGCATATTTAAGTAGAAATTCAGGCCAGGCATGGTGGCTCATGCCTGTAATCCTAGCACTCTGGGGGGCCAAGGCTGGAGGATTGCTTGAGCTCAGGCAGGACTTCAACACCAGCCTGAGCAACGTTGAGACCTTGTCTCTACTAAAAATAGAAAAATTAGCCAGGCATCCTGGTGTGTGCCTATAGTTCCAGCTACTCAGGAGGCTGAGACAAGAAGATCACTTGAGCCCAGGAGTTTGAGGTTGCTGTGACCTAGGCTGACACCACGGCACTCTACTCAGGGCAACAGAGTGAAACTCTGTCTCAAAAAAAAAAAGTAGAAATTCATATTTTTCACAACAGTGACTGTCATGTAAAGTGCCATAGACCATGTAAAAGAGTTTACTTATCTGAATTTCTTCCTAGTAACACTGAAAGAACTGGGAGTGAAAAAAATTTATTTAGCCAGTGTCTCCTATAAATGTTTTAAACTTCAACAAATTTGAGCTAAGAGCTTAAAATAATTATAGAACTGATCCCCCTCTGAAATAATAATAATAGTGAATATTTCTTGAGTGTTCTGTATCAAGTACTCTTGTAAACACTTAGCCTGTATTAATTTATTTAATCTTCTTAAGCACATCATGCTAGAGGCAGCATTATTATCATTATTTTGCACATGAGGAAATTGAGGCCTAATGTAGTGAAGTGACAAGTTTGCATAGTAAGTGAGTGGTGAAATGAGCCTCAGAACTAGCAAGTGTGGCTTCAGAGCTGGGGTTCTTAACCTCTGTGCTATTGTACTTCCGCTATTTTGCCTCCATAGTTAAAGTCCTGATAACATGAGACAGGTGAAGACTACATCTTTGGGTGTTTACTGAAGTAGGCTGGGAAGGGCTAGTGATAAACACACATATGCACGCACACACACACGTCTGCATTTGTTTTGTTCTCTGTGTGTGTGTGCTTCTTCCATTAGTCTTCAAAAAGTTAGGTGGCCAACCATTATCAGTAAAATCTACCAATTTACCTGAGATATTGTTCTCCTAGTCTACAGTGTGCAATGTTGATTTAAATTGTAGCTGAATACAAGTACTTATGTTTTCTCCAGGAGGGTTTGGTTTAGAGCATACAGTAAGATGTGTTGAACACTTTTGTGTGACAAAATCTTTCTTCTAATTACTGTTGCTAAGAAGGATTTCAGCCTACTAAAATCTCTGTCTTTAATATCCCGAGTGACAATAAATGTCAAAAATTTAGAATTAAGGAAAATCAATGTTGCTGTCTTTTTAAATATGTGTTTAGAATCTCATTTTACTGAGGTAGAAATGGAGACTATCTCCTGTGTGCCCCTCAACTATCCTTGCTTCTAACTAAGCAATATTACAAAATCATTCTATTATTTGCTAGAGGATAAGAACAAAAAGTAGAAGAGAAAAATAAAACAAATTTATCAACACCATCAAACAAAGGTCAACTCAATTATACATACCCTTCTGATAATGAATCTAGAGCTGATCTTTAACATAAAAATATCCAGTGTTACCACTAGGTCAGCATTGCTTGGAAAGAATTGAAAAAGCTAAGAGTTACAAATATAAATATACCTTTAAAGTGCTTATAAAATAAAAAAAGCCAGAGTAATGATGCCAAGAAATGCTTATAATTTCTATTTTCTTGTTTAAATGATTAAACAATAATAATAATTCAGATTATGATTAGCAATAATGCATACTTAGGAAAATATATATTCTAGTGTGATTTTTTATATCAGTCTGAAAATGTAATTTGCCCTAGAATTATTTCTTATATTTTAGATAAAGTATTAATATTCAGAAAAATATTTTACATGGGGCATAGTAAATATGAGGTGAAAAGTAAAGAATAATCTGAATGTGTTAGTTAAAAAAATCACATCAATTGAATGCATGAATTGTGATAGGCATGTCAATCAGATGTTTAAGAATGCCCACTAGGCAAGCAAATGGTGTTTGTTTGAAATAAAAATAGATACATTTTTAGAACAGATTTGAAAATGTTAATCTAAAAAGGAAGGTTAATTTGTTTCTGCAGTACACGACCCATGGTTTAGAATTACTTGGATCTCGATTTATTAAAATCTGTTTTGAAAGCCTTTAATAGGGACTTGGGTACAGTTAGAGTATTGGAAAAGAATAAAATCTAAGCAAGAAATTACGTAGTGTTCTCGTTTACTGTTACTCTTAAAGATAAAATAGCTCACTTTTATTTACATTAAAAACATTAGTTTAGAACATGAATTACCTTATCTTTCCATTGTTTGCCAAACTCTTTTACACTTTCTTTGGATGAAATGTTTTTTGTTCTAGAATTATTATATTGACTATAAACCTTTATTACTTCATTTCTCATCTGCCTTAGTTTTATTGATCACAATTATAGACCAAAACAATGCTTTGTAATCAAATGCAGAGTAGCACATATTGTTAAAATATTCAGCAGAGAGGATCCAAAAAGATAATTTGTTTCCCTTTATTTAAACCGAAATTGTGTGAAGAATGTCAGCAAAATGACCTCTAGAGCTCACAAAATATAAATGCCCCAATGCCCCAATAAAATATCTTGCCTTCAGTGCTCAATTCATGCCGAGATTTAATGATCTCCAAAGTATTGATTTTATCTTTAGTTTCCTGAAATAATAACTTCTTATGATAATAAATCTTCATGCTGTAGACAAATCAGTCATGTGAAGTGAAATCAGTCTTCTCTTTACACAGTAACTTTTTCAGTCCATATATTAAAGATTTTTCTTTTTAAAGGAATAGGTGCCTATTTCAGACTGTAATTGTCTGTTCTTTTTTAATTCAATTTGCATACATTAGTCTAAGGTCAAAAGTACAGAAATATTTCTAGTCATTTACTTTTCCCTAGAGAATCTAATCAGTATCTTTTTCTTTCCTGAAAGATGAAAATATCTCATAGCAATTATTATCTCCATCTACAGTTATTTATTTATTACACATACTACCATCCCGCTCCTAGTTTAAGGAGAAATGTGAAAACACAGCTTCCATCTAAAATACTTAATGCATATACTAATTTTTTAGTTGTCTTTCCAGGTTGATTGTTAATATTCTGATTGGAAATGTGAAAGAACAAATTCAAGGCAGTGCAAGTTTCAGAGGAAATACATTGAATGTATTTTGGATATAGTGACTTAGTGGTATATGAGGGGAATCTTTGTGGTTATGTCTGTACTTAAGATCACCCAGGGAAAATCAGAGGGAACAGAGAACAAGAAAAACATAAAGGAGAAGAAAAAGTTGAGAAATCCCAGCTTCAAAGGGTAATTTGGAGTAAGAAAAGCCTAAAACTGAATTAAAGAAGGACTGTACAGGAAGATAGATGTGAAAAACAGACAAATGAAACAAAATTAAAAATAGACAGAAGCCCAGCAGAGTGCTCTGATGTGGAAGTAGAAGAGGAAGGAGTTTAAGGAGGTTAGAAAGCTCAACTACCTGAAATATTGCTAATGATGAAAGAGGCATTAGGGTTGAGGCATCCATAGAGTTTGCAAAATAGGAGATGGTGACCTTGGTGGGATCATTTTTATTAAGAAGGTGAAATGAAAACCACATGGAGTAGGTTAAGGAATAATTGCACATGATGTGAGGAAGTCAAGACTATTAGCATAGCCCCTATTTTTCACTGGAAAGAAGAAAGGTAGCAATAACTTCAGTTAGGGAATAGCATTCTCTCTCTCTCTCTCTCTCTCTCTCTCTCTCTCTCTCTCTCTCTCT
>CAUYRT010026666.1:0-21076 GCA_963574885.1 Lepilemur ruficaudatus
TACTTTCCAATACTCATTTGCTCATTTGTAAGGCTATTTTTCCTTTATTATAAAGTACATTTCTTTGCTATTGCACATACAAATGCAAAAGTCTAGTTTTGTAAAATTTAACTTAACCCGATATATGGGTTAGAAAAAAAACAGACTTAATTCTTTGGGAAAAGTTATCCCAGTTTTCTATCATATTTTTAATTTATTAAAATATTTCCCAGTAGTTCAAAAAGAAATCAGAACACAATTACCCATGAAAGTAGATTATTCTTTTTAATATGGAGAAAATATTGTTTGGGTTTCAAAAAGTTGATTTAGACTAGGTTGGCAGTTGGTCACTGTACTAACTAGTTTGGGGTCTGTTCTTTTTTCCACTACTTACTTTGGAACCTCTTCTTTTTTCCACTACTTACTTTGGAACCTCTTCTTTTTTCCACTACTATCTTATTGACCTGTTTGGGGACAGAGTGACCATTTTAGTTTTTAAAAAAGTGGTTTGAGGCTAAACATAGTAAATCTCAGTCCAACCCAGGAGTCTGGGAGACATCCTAGAGGTAACTCAGCTGCCTCTCCAAGTTGAGGTGACACCCAAGAGCACTTGGGCACTTAATCCCATGGAATCCCTTGTAATTGGAGAGCAAGAGCCTCTCATCAATGGAGGGCTTTCCTTCCATTTCCTGGCAGCCAAGCAGAGCCCTGTCCTCCTTGGTGTCCTGCATCAGCTTCTCATGCCCTTAACATGAGGCCTGTAGATTACAGTGGAAATGTTAAGGATCCTGGGGAAGGTGACACATTAAGCTCCATCCTGTGTTAGGTTTATCAGGTCCTTTCCTGAGAGGCAATGTTAATGCGGAGAGGGAGCAGAGATTACTTAAGTGGTTAAAGGTGTCAGAGTTCACAGACAGGCCTGCCAAGGGCCAGCCTTAAACCCAACTGGTCCTTGGCCATGGCTGTGTGGGACTGCTGTTCCTGCTGAAGCCACCATGAGCAGCAGCCTCGCATCTGGACTATTTCTAGAAATGTGACGAGAAAGGCACTCAGAATGAGCAGGGAGCAAGTGAAGTTGTCCACAGCAAGAATGTCAGCTGTGTCAGTGGGCAAAGATGTAATTAGTTTTGCAGATACATCCCTACACATGTTATGGCCCTCTTGGCACAGGGCTGGACAGCCAGCTCAGAGTCAGACACTAGACCTGTCTAGATGCTTGGTAGAGCCTTTTGGGCTCCGCTTTAACCCATTCCATTCTTCATTTATTAAAGGATTCAGTTGGAATGAGCCAGGCCCAAAGATTTACCTTTGGAGAAGAGAGATGAAGTCCTGGTAAGACTTCCTAGGTCTATGTGAATCTGCTTGTTGAGGCTGAGCTGTCTCTGTCCACTTGTGGTTGGTATTTCCAGAAATGACTGAATTCTTCCCATTCAGAAGTTTAACTGTTTGTCTGTGGTCTCATGTTGGGATTTGAAAGCCAGATATTTTTGCTGCTTCTCATTTTTCTAGGTCACTTTTCTGTTGCAAAGCCATTTTTCTCATCAGGTGGTAAAAATCTCCATAAATTGTCCTACCTTGCTTAGTAGAATGTCTGTAATAACAATGCCAGTGCTTTACATACATACAGTATTTTATAGTTTTCCAAGCATTTTTACATATAGTATCTCACTGTGTAACGTTGTCCTGGGTGTTCTGTATTTACTCACCATTTTCACCAACTTGAATACTTTTCTTTGTTTCTTCTCCTACCACTTTTGAGGATATTACACAGGGTTTACTTCCCCCTGCTATCATATTACTTTCCCTAGGGGCTATAAGTGGCAAAAGAAGTTTTCAAAGAACAGTAAAAGCATATATAAATGGTACTGTTTTGTGATGCCAAAGTAGAGACTGGATGTTCTTCATGACTCATCCCTGAGAATTATGTTCTTGGGTTCACACTATCAGCAGAAGTACTGAAAACAATTTATTATAATGACTTCACCTACCCTCACCCTGCCTTTTTAAATCCGTGAAACATCTAGAATAAGGGAAAAGTGTGCTAGTTAGAGCCATGTAGTAGTTTTGTGGGAGTTTTGTTTTTCATTTTTGTGTTTAGACATTTGTATTGAGATTATTCATCATCTAATGGAGAAATTGTAACTTCACTAGCACCTTTTGTTTTCTTGAAAATTAATATGGTTATGCAGTATTATATCCGTTATGAAATAGAAAGTGCTTTAGGTTAAATCCTATAAGGTGGTTCTGTAAAGTATATTTTCAAGATTTTCTTTAGAGCATTTTAGAGACCCCTTTAAGGTTCATAAGGCAAACCAAGAGATTCCTTGAACTTTCTTCTCATTGCCCTACTCATCCCATTTCCTGTCTCCGTCATTCCCTCCCCAGATGCCGGGTGCACTGTAGACACCTAGGTAAGTACTTAGAGTAATACAAGCCATAGGATGTTGGGGCTGAAAGAGACCAAGTGAGTTGCTGCTAGCCCCTCAGACCTTTGCATTCCCTGTGTACCATCCTTGAGTGACCAGTGAGCCTCAGCCCATTACATCCCAAGGGAGTGGAAAAGTATCCTTTTTTTTGAGCCCAAATCTGTCTCCCTGTAACTTTCATCCAGTTCAACAAACAAGGAGTGGCTGCTATGCACCAGGCACTAATCTAGGGCCTGAGTTTACAGCAGTAAATAGAGACAAAATAATGCTTTTTATAGATAGCTCTATCTCTTAAGAGTCATAGAAGACAAAACAAATAAGTCTTCTGCACTGAAACCTTTAAGAAATTTGAAGACTGTGCTCATGTTCTTCTGAGTCTTCACTTCAAGCTAATACTCCCAATGAACCCAATGTAATACAGCTTCAGGTCTTTTCGCAATGTAAATGCATTCTAGTTTTGTTTAATATTGAGTTGATTTTTAGTAGATTGATTTTTATAAGTTTTTTTGTTATAAAGGTAATATGTACTTGGAGAATTTTCAGAAAATATGGATAAACATAAAATATAAAGAAGAAATTACCTGTACTCCCATTACCCACTGTTAAAATGTTGGTATATTTCCTTCTAGCCATTTTCAACTTGTGTCTGTTCACATAGTTGAGATCATAATGCATTATTTATAATTTTGTATCTTGTTTTTTCACTTCACGTTGACATTTGTGCTTTTATTATATTGATAGAACTCACTTAAATGGTTGCATGATGTTCCAGTCAGATAAACTTAAAGGTTTAGTCGTAAAAGAATGGAAGGGATTCCTAAAATGGGCTACACTGTTTCCTTTTCATTGAAAACCTTCCGCCTCTTAAGGCACTACACTTTGAATAGTACTAGTCCTAATAGAGGGAAAGTACTAGACTCCATATCTCCTATGGATTCTTCTAACTTGGATTATTCTTGATATGCTGTTTTTTTCCTGTTCATTCCTTTGTGTTTCCTCATGATCATGCTCCGCCCATTTGCTTGGAGTGTAGGGTTGCCTGTAGAGTTTTCTTGTTACATTAGGATGTCCAGATGGTTGTTCTGAGGCTCCGTTCCTGCTAGGTTTTCAGCTTGAGGAGTCTCTTGGAACCAGTTCTGTTGGTGGACTAATGATGGCAAGCACAGCACTCACCTTTGTCCTTGGATTGCAGGCCTCCAGCTGAACCAGAAGGCCCTCACCACCTTCCCAGACGTGGTGCTCGTGCGGGTGCCCACGCCCTCAGTACAGTCGGACAGCGACATCACTGTCCTGCGACATCTGGAGAAGCTGGGCTGCCGCTTGGTCAACCGCCCACAAAGCATCTTAAATTGCATCAATAAATTCTGGACATTCCAAGAACTGGCTGGGCATGGGGTCCCCATGCCAGACACCTTCTCTTATGGTGAGTCTCCTTGAAATACAGTTGGAATTTATCTTCCTAAACCACCTGCATCTCTCTATTTTCTTACCCCAGAAACCTAGTGTCTCTTGTTGCCTTTCCATGTGTGTTGCAAAAAATTGAGTCTTTATCCTGGCCATTCTTTCTGTCTGAAATGCCTTTGCTTCTTTCTCTCTGTAAGTCATTCAGTAAGTATGTATCTGGTACACACTATGTGCCAGCCACCATACTGCATTGGGATACAGCAGTAAGGGAATCTTGCACTCAAGGCATTCCTAGTTCATCAGAGGCAGAGGACAACTAAACAGGCAATTTCAGTGCAGTGTAATAGTGTCTCCATAAGAGTTAGTGCCAGGTGGTGCAGGAATACATAGGAGAGCTCCTAATGGAGTTTAGACACTGAGGAAGACTTCCTAAAAGAGATAACATCTAATCTGAAGTTATCCAGCTAAACGAAGAGGGATGGAGAGTAATCTAAGCAGAGAGCAGAATATAAAGATAAGAGACAACATGACCTGTTGGTGGTGTCATGAGTAATTCCTCCAGTGTTAAGGGAGAGAGAGTTGAGGTATAAGGCTGGAAAGATAAGGATGTGGCATATATAGCAAGTGAACAAGATCAGGGTTCATCCTGAGATTAGCAAGTTATGGGAGGGCTTTAATCAGGGAGGGTGGCCTGATTAAAGCCAGAGTTATAGTTCAGAAGATTACTTTGGCCCCACTGTGGAGAAGGAATTGGACAGGGGTAGAAATGGGATCAGTAGTGGTAGGTGTTTAAAATAATCCAAATGAGCAATAATTGGCTAAATTAATAGTAATAATGAAGATAGGTAAACAAATTCAGGAATTAGGAAGGAAATAGAAATAATAAGACGTGATGATTGATTGGATATGAGGAATATGGAGAGAAATCAAAGGTGTCTCTGATTTGGGCAACCAGAGGTGAAAGCAAACATTCATTTAGACTAGAAACATGGGAGGGGAGAAGCTGATTGGCGGGTAGGGGTGAGGGGTTGTAGGGGAGAGATGATTTCAATTTGGAACATGTTCTGTTTGAGATGTTTGTAGTATATATAAGTACAGATATTCAGTAGACAGCAGGTAAAAGGATCTGTAGCTTCTGAAAGAAGTGCAGACTAGGGAAGTGGGTTTGGAGGTCTTCATTATGTTAGGTGAAGTCACAGGAATGGATGAGTATTCAGGGGGAATGTGTAGAATGAAAAGAGGGCTGAACTATACACCTAAAAGGTTAAAATGGTAAATTTTACGTTATGTATATTTTACTACGATAAAGAAATAAAATTTAGAAAGAGGGGATCCTTTAGAGAATGAGTAGAGGAAGAGGAATCTATAAAAGACACTAAGCAGGAGCAACTTGACAGGTGAGAAGAGAAAGAAGAGAGATTAACAGGAGCCAGTAGAGACAGTAGTCCAAGAAGGATGCTATAATCAAAAGTATTGTGTGGTTCCAAAAGGACAAGTATCATAAGCACCGAGATGTGTGTCACACGTGTGTGTGTTAGATTTATCAACAGGGAGTTTAATGAACGCAGCTTTGCTTTAGTGATGGAGAAAGAACCAGATTGTCGGGGTGAGGAAATGAATGGAGAGTAAGGAAATGGAAATAGTGAGTTTCTATAACTCTTACAGGTTTATGATAGGGATACAAAGTTGCAGTTAAGGGATGATGCAAGGTCAAGGAACAAGGACTCTGTTTAAGATGGGAGAGAACTGAGCATGTTGTAAATGCTGGTGAAATTGGGAACTGACAGGTTCAAGGTACCACAGAGAGGGGACACTGTGATGGTACAAGATCCCTGAGAAGGTGAGAGAGAAAGGAATCCAAAGCACAGGGGCAGGGATGGCCTTAGATTAGGAGGACCTCTCTCTCACTGCACTGTAAGGAAAGGAAAAAAGGATGGCTAGAGAGGACTTCAGTTTATCAGCAGGAAATTGGGAGTTCCCTTTGTAGAAAATGTCCTCTTCATGCAGATGCCCCTTCATGTCTTTGCTTCCTCCTCATTTTTTAATCATTAGCACTTGTCTGAACAAGACAGGTCTTGTCAGTATTCTAGAGTATTTGCAAAATGAACTATATGATACCATCTGTGGTAGGTAAAATAATGATCCCCACAAAGATGCCCACATCCTAATCTCTGGAACCTATGAATATGTTTGGTTACGTGGCAACAGGGAATTAAGGTAGCAGATGGAGTTAAGGTTGCTAATCAGATGACTTAAGATAAGGAGATCATCCTAAATTGTCCAGGTGGGCCCAATGTATTATAATAAGTGAGCTTGAAAGTGGAAGAGGGAGGAAGAGAGTCAGAGGGAGATGTGACTACGGAAGATCAGAGTGATAAGAAGTGAGAAGGACTCTACCTGCCATTGCTGCCTTTGAAGGTGGAAGGGGACATGAGCTCTAGAAGCTGTAAAAGGCAAGGAAACAGATTCCTCTAGAGCCTCCAAAAAAGAATGCAACCGCCTGACACTTTGATTTTGGCCCAATGAGACCTGTGTTGGACTTCTAACTACAGAACTGTAAGACAATAGATTTGTGTGTTGTTTAAACCAACTTGTTGGTAATGTGTTACAGCAGCAACAGAAAACTAGTACAGCGCTGTACCCACAAAATGCATCTATCTAGCACATTTTTGCAAGCTAGGAAATAAACCAGAAGGACCTCTGAGCAGGCCAAATATGTGTCACAAAACCCATTAACTGAACAAATGGGAAGCTCTTCAGACTCCTATCTGGTACCAAATTTCCCTTGTGCTGGAAAAATCGTCTCACAAATTGTTTTGTTCTTTCTAAGCCCGTAGCAAAGATAAGCAGGAAGAGAGGCTTCTGCTCTATACTGACAGCAAATGTCAGTTGGCATCTGACAGCAAGGAATGTGACAAACCTTTAGAAACAACTAGGAAGTACACTAGTTTGGTGCCATTAAATAAAGGGCAAATGTAGTCTCCAAAGGCTTTATGGTACGATCATTAATGTTCTTGACATTGACTCTAAGTTATAAAGAAAAGGTTATGTTCAATAGTATACATAAGGAATCAAGGAGGTTTGTAAAACAATTTAGAAAGAGGTTTTTTTTTTTGGAGACAGGGTCTTATTCTCTTGCCTGGGGTAGAGTGCAGTGGTGTGCTCATAGCTCACTGCAGCCTCGAACTCCTGGCCTCAGGCGATCCTCTTGCTTCAGCCTCCTGAATAGCTGGGACTACTGATGCATGCCACCATACCTGACTAATTTTTCTTTTTTTTTTTTTTGGCAGAGATAGGCTTGCTATTGCCCAGGCTTATCTTGAGCTCCTGGGCTCAAGTGATCCTCCCACCCCAACCTCCCAAAGTACTACAGTTACAGGCATGAGCCACTGCACTTGGCAATTTAGAAAGATTTTTGTGCACATTATTATTCGTATTTTTAAAATTAAGGCTTAAAGAGGTATATAGTGAAGTCAGTTCAGGCTTTACAGTCATAACTTAACTTTGAGTGAGACAAATCCCCAGGCTTGGTTTCTTGGAATATTGGTTTTCTATTTCTGCATAACAAACTACTAAAAACTGAGCAGCTTAAAATAATACCCATGATTATCTCACACTTTCTGTAGGTCAGCAGTCCAGCCACAGCATAATGGGTTCTCTGTTTGGTCTCACAAGGCTGAAATCAAGGTGTCAGCTGGGGCTGTGGTCTCATTTGAGATGTGAGGTCGTCTTCTAAGCCTGCTGGTTGTTGGCATTCAGTTCCTTGCAGTCATAGGACTGAGGTCCCCACTTCCTTGCTGGCCATCACCAGGGGCCATTCTCAGCTCCTAGAGGCTGCCCTCTGTTCTCTGCCACGTGGCCTTCTCCACAATGTGGCAGTTTGCTCCTTCAAAGCCAGCAGAAGAGTCTCTCTGACACTTGACCTTTTTTAAAGGGCTCACCTGACAGATCAGGCCCACCAAGGATCATCTTCCTTTTGATTAACTCAGTCAACTGATTAATGACCTAAGGAATGATATCCCATCATATTCACCGGTCCCTTCCACACTCAAGAGAGGGGATTATAGAAGTTGTGTACACTGGAGGGTAGGAATCTTGGAGACCATCTTAGAATTCTGCCTACTACAGCCATTGTAATGGGAAAGGTACCTACCTATGCAATTGTTATGAGGACTACATGAACTAGAGCATGCAAAGTCTTTGCCACATAGAAGGTACTTGATAAATGTTGGTTTCCTTACCTTTCTTCTCCTACCTCTGACATTACAAGTGCATGATGCATGTCTGTTGGATTGAATGGGTCTTTAATCAGAGAGACATGAGCCCTTGCAAGAATTCCCACTGCGGGGCAGGGCGCAGTGCTGGGGTGACCACTGCCTGACCATCAGCCTTACTGACTTTCACCTTTTCTTGGCAGGTGGACATGAAGACTTCTCTAAAATGATTGATGAAGCTGAGCCCTTGGGCTACCCGGTTGTGGTGAAGAGCACACGAGGCCACCGGGGTCAGTGCTACTCCTCCAGGGCTTCCTGGTCGTCAGTTCATCCAGGGCTGCAGCTCTCTGGGACAGGGCACTCCTCCAGTGCTACTTGGGAAGATGGAGCTCCCCCTTGAGGAGCCTGCGGTGTAGTTCTTCTCTCTGTCCCCTCCTGTTTGTCCCCACGGTCCTGCTTAGCTCTTCCTTGGACTCTGGCAACAGATACCTGACTTGACTCTGATTGGTTTCCACTGCCAGAGCATCCTCCGTTGTGTTTTTGAAGTAATTCTTCTGAAACTTAGATCTATTCTTGTCACTTCCTTGCCAAAAAATCCTCCCAAGACCTTGTGTTGCCTATTAGACAAAGTCCATTTTTCTCACTGTGACACCAAGGGCCCTGGAAAAACAGCCTCAACCTTCCCTTGCAGCCTTGTCTGGCCACATGACCCCTTCATCATAATTCATTCCAGATCACTTCTCATTCGCCAAATAGACCGTGCGTCTTCCCATCTTTAACCGTCTACTCTTTTCCCTTTGCTGGGAATGCCGTCTTCCTCTGCCTGCCTGGTGAACACGTCTGCTCCTCCTTTCAGGCCAGCTCCAAATGTCATTTCTTTTCTACCCACGTCCCTGATCTCTCTCCCTGTGTTCCATACAGAATTAACTGCTCTTCCCTTTTTGTTCCTGTAGCACTTCGTACATGCCTCTGGCATAGTGCTGCACGTTATAGCAGTTATAAGTTTATGTGCCTGCTCCCTTTATTAGACTGCAAGCTGCCTGGCAGTGGGGACCAGGTCCTGAGAATCTCTGTCTCTGTAAGGCTTACTGCAGTGCTCAGTGCATGGTAGGGACTCGGTAGGGACATTGGCAGCAGAAAGCAGTCCCCCTGCAGAATGTGAGCGTGTACCTCATCATGACACCCAGATGGCTTGCTTAAATGCCCAGGGCATCTGGGGTGGGAGAGGTAACCCTAAACAGACACATAACAGTCAATTGTGATGTAGGGACTGTGAAATAGAAATGAACTAGATTAGTCACTGCTCTCAAGGGGCTCAAAGGTGTAGATAGCAGAGGCAGATGCACTGCAGGAGACCACTACTGTAGCAGGCACGCCCAGGGCCTGTTCGAGCCTGAAGGAGGGGGGCCAACTCTGCCGTGAAGGCTTCACTGGAAGTGAAAAGAGACTTAAGTTGAAGTGTAGAATTTGAACTGGAGGAAATGAGTGAGCAACGTGCAGAAGCAGGTGTAGGCAAAGCAGGTGTGAGTCGAGGGGTCGTGCTGAGGAGCGGGAGAGACGAGCCTACATGGCAAGGGGGGACTCGTAACACTGCTCAGATATACTGCCATGCTGAACTTCAGTCGTTCAACTAATTATTTTATTGTGGTAAAGCATATATAACATAAAATTGATCTAATATTTATTGAGTGCCCACAAAGTGCCAGGCACTATTCTAGGGTCTGGGGTTGCAGATAAATTCCTGCCCTCATGGAGCTTACGTTTTAGAAGGTAAGACAGTAAACAGAAATTAAATATAGTACATAATTTTTTTTAAGTTTTTAAAATTGAGAGATGAATCACATAAAAAATTTATCATTGCAAAGTATAAAATTCAGTGGATTTTAGCAAATTCACTGGTTTACAACCATTACCACTATCTAATTTCAGAACATTTCCATCACCCCCAAAAGAAACTCCCTACTTATTAGAAGTTAATTCCAATTGCCCCTCCCTCAGTTCCGGGCAACCACGGATCTACTTTCTGTTTCTATAGATTTGCCTATTTTAGCCATTATATGTAAATAGATTTATATAATATGTGGGCTTTTTGTGTCTGGCTTCTTTCGCTTAGCATGATGTGTTTTTCAAATGTCATCCATGTTGCAGCGAGTAACATTACTTTATCCCTTTTCTATTGTATGGATATACCACATTTTGTTTACCTGTTCCTCAGTTGGTGGACATTCGGGTTTTTTCCACTTTGTGCTCTGAACATTTGTGTACAAATTTTTATGTGGACTTACATTTTCATTTCTCCTGGGTATATACCTGTGAGTGGAATTGCTAGGTCATATGGTAATTCTTTTTGTGTTTTGTTTTTGAGACAAGGTCTCACCCTGTTGCCCAGGCTAGAGTATAGTGGTGTCATCATAGCTCACTGCAACCCCAGACTCCTGGGTTCAAGCAGTCCTCCTGCCTCAGCCTCCCAAGTAGCTAGGACATCAGGCATGTGCCACCACACCAGGGTAATTTTTCTACTTTTTGTAGAGATGAGCTGTGGCTGTTGCTCAGGTTGGTCTTGAACTCCTGGGCTCAAGCAATCCTCCCGCTTCAGTCTCCCAAAGTGCTAGAATTACAGACATGAGCCACTTGTGCCCAGCCTCATATGATAATTCTATCTTTAACTTTCAGAAGACTGCCAGACTGTTTTCCACAATGATTATGCCATTTTACCTTCCCACCAGCAATATATGATGGTTCCAATTTCTCTTTGTTCTCACCAACACTTAATTATTTTTTGTTTATTTTTTATATTCCTGGTTTATCTTCAGCAACAACACTTGTTATTTTTTATGTGTATATGTTGATTATAGCTATCCTCGTGAGTGTAAAGTGGTATCTCTCTGGTTTTGATTTGCATTTCCGTAATGACAAATGATGTTGAACATACTTTCATGTGCTTATTGGCCATTTGTATATCTTCTTTGGAGGAATATTTATTCAAATTCTTTGCCCATTTTTTAACTTGGGTCTTTTGTCTTTTTATTGTTGAGTTTTAAGGGTTCTTTTTATAATGTAGATGCTACATCCTTATTAGATACACAATTTGAACATTTTTTTTCCCATTCTGTAGGTTGCCTTTTCGTTTCTTAATAATGTCTTTGATGCACAGAAGTTTTTAATTTTGATGAAATCTACTTTTTCCTTTGGTTCATGTACTTTTGATATCATTTTGTACTTGCCTAATACAAGGTCATACATATTTACATCTATGTTGCCTTCTAAGAGTTTTATAGTTTTAGCCCTTACATTTGGGTCTTTGATCTATTTTGAGTTAATTTTTGTTTATGGTATGAGATGGGGGTCCAACTTCATTCTTTCACATGTGGATATCCAGTTTTCCCAGTACCATTTGTTGAAGAGACTGTTCTTTCCTCATTAAATGTTCTTGGAACCCTTGTCAAAAATCGATTGACATTTGCATGAAGGTTTATATCTGGGCTTTCAATTCTGTTCCATTGATACATGGTTCTAGCTTTATGCCAGGCTACATAGTTTCTATAACTATAACTTTGTGGTAGGTTTTGAAATTGAGAAGTGTGAGTCCTCTAACTTTGTCCTTCTTTTCCAAGATTATTTTAGCTATTTGGAGTCCTTTGTATTTCCATACGAATTTTAGGATCAGCTTGTCGATTTCTGCAAAAAACGAAGTTGGAATTTTGGTAGGGGTTACATTAAATCTATAGCTCAGTTTGAGGAGTATTTCCCTCATTAACCATTTATGAACATGGGATGTCTTCCCACTTATTTAGATCTTTAATTTCTTTCAATAATGTTTTATAGTTTTCAGAATATGCCTTATACTTCTTTGGTTAAATTTATTTCTAAATATTTTATTCCTTTTGATGCTATGGTAAGTGGAATTGTGTTCTTAATTTCATTTTCAGACTGTTCATTGCTAGTGTAACACATAGTATTTTAGCAGGGAAAATGGATAGGAAGTAAACAGAGTTACAGAAGTTAAGTTAGACTTTAGCAAGGCAGTGAGTGCACAGGCTGTGCCCTTGAGAAAGTTACCGATCTTGTGGACCCTTTTTTTCCTTATCAATAAAATGGTAATAACCATCCTTGTCATAATAGCTTCATAGGGCTAGTGTGAAGTATAAATGAAATAATAAAATAAACCAAACTGCTTGGCACTTAGATGATTAATCTTAGTGCCTGTCCTCCCCTTTTCTCTCCTTGCCTTAAAACTGTAGCTCCTTTATTCACTGTAGACTAAGCCCCATATTAGAACCTCTGTACCAGGAACCAAGGAATCCAGTTCCTAACTCTAGCCCCCATCTCTGCTGAAAATCCTACCTAATGTCCAGAGAACCCCAGTGCCTATAACTGAGTCCCAGCCATCTGTTGCAAGGTGCCAGATCTCCTGGTGTCAGACATCTAACTACTTGTACCTCTGCTCATTGCCTGAGACTTGGAACACTGATGTTGCACTGTGCGCACCTGCTGGGGCCTCTGTCTCTCTTCGTCCTGTGCCTACTTGCTGGGCCCTCTGCAACTTCCCTGACACTAACTGCCCGGTAAACTGCACACTCTGCTATCACCTGCCACTTGGACATCTTCACATCACTTGGTCCCACTCCTCCAGCTCTGTCAGGTGTTTAGGGTCCAGTCATCTCAGGAATGATTCAGTCCTGTTATGACATGTCCTGGAGGTTACTTTTCAGTCTTATGTGCCTCTAGGGACTGATGCCCGTCATTCGTTTTATTAAGACTTCAGAAGGGTTCCACTCCTTTTAAGATGATGACACAAAACTTAGGAAAACCATCTCTTTGTTCCATACTTGATAGAAAGAATGCTCAGACTGGGCATGCTTATGTCAGATTTGCAGAGCAAACTGACCGGGAACCCCTGCTCAGATCTGTTAACTAATACACAAATGGAAAAGTAGATGCTAAGTAATTGCAAAAGCATAGGTGATTCAAGCAGAAAATAAAGAAATTGGAATCAAGAAGGAATGCTTTCCCCAGATAGCAACAGAAGTATAGGTCATTCCATTTGGAATTAAGGGGGTATAGCCACGTAATAACTTCCTTATGTTCGAAAGGATGAAGGACATCTGCCAGTGGCTCCCCCTCTGAGCTCCCACCGTGTTTTGCACAGACCTCTCAGTGTCGTATCATGCTGTGTTGTGGTTACCTCTTTTTGATCTCTCTCAATCCAGACTTGGGGTTTCTGTAAAGTATGTCCAGTTGATTTTGCTCTGTAAACATTAATTGACATGTGCCCTGTGCATCGAGCCCAGCGTGGGGTTTGGAGGACAAAAAAATGAATGAGACTTGGATCCTGCCTAATCAGCATCCTGGGGTGACAGGAGATGCTAATTAACTGTTTTTGGAACAGAATTGATTAGATCCTTAGGATTTTATTTTGGCCCCTTCTCTGGGTTTCTGGAATATGTTATTATGTCATTTTGAAAAGAATGGTGGTGGAGAGAGACTCCTGAGGACCTAAGGTTCAATGGCCATTTGAGAAGAAGCAAGAGAAACAGAAGGGGCCAAAGGTGGGTGAGTTCAGAGAGAACTGATGACGGTGTGGGACAAGGAGGCAGGATGTCAAGGACAGAGTCCGGAGGCTTCTCCAACCACTTCTCTTGCTCTTTGTCTTTCTTCTTAAAGGGAAAGCTGTTTTTCTGGCAAGAGATAAACATCACCTCTCAGACATCTGCCATCTGATCCGCCATGACGTGCCCTACCTGTTCCAGAAGTATGTGAAGGAGTCACACGGAAAGGACATCCGGGTGGTGGTGGTAGGGGGCCAGGTGATAGGCTCAATGCTTCGCTGCTCCACAGACGGACGGATGCAAAGCAACTGCTCTCTAGGTAAGGTATAAAAGCACAGAGTTAGTCTGTTGTCATGGAAGGCCACCAAGATTTTTCATTGGTGTTTGGGCCTGTTTAGCAATTGTGTATTGATCCCTACTCTCTTGTCAGATCCTCTGCTAGCCACCAGGATCTCACAGATAAGAAAGAGAAATGAGCCCATTCCTATCACAGCAAGCATTCCAGGAGGGAAACAGATGAGTGTAAGTGCTATGACAGAGGTCAGGGTAGGGGTGTCAGAACACGGAGCTTTGAACACTATCTTGTAGGTGTTAGGACTTGTCAGATTTTAAAAAGAGACCAGTGTTTGAGAAAAACTCCATCTGGGTAAAGGATGGATTGAAGGCATAAGATGGGAGGCAAGGGAGATGAGTTTCAGGGCTATTGCAACAGCTCAGACAAGAAATAAGAAGAGTCTAAGCTAAAGCAATGGCAGGAGAAAAAGATTATATTTTCCTTTTACATTTATTATAATTGAAAGTTGTTTTCCTTTTATGCATGATGCAATTAGAAAGCTGCAGTTTATGCTTTGGTTGAATGCGTGAACTCATGCCATTAACCTATTCATAAAGTTTGTTTTCTGTTGTGGTGAATGGAAACATTCCGGGGGGGATGTAAGTTCTTGTCCCCATCACCAAAAGCTATTGTCAACCTCATTGAATGAATGTGTGTATTGGTAATATGAAAAAAACACCTATAGTTATTTTTTCTTAAATCACCAGATGAAGACCAAGTCCAGTGACTAATAAAGAGCCATAGACACTGATTTGGTTCTTCTTTCATTAATATTCATTGAGCATGTCCACGAGCAGACTCTGGTAGACATTGGGAGTATAGAAATTATAAGAGAGCCTTGCCCTCAGGTAGTATGTGGCCCAGTAAAGAAGACACATAAACAGATAGCTATAAGATACTGTGATGAAGTGGTGTGATACAGTCAACTGCTAGATTCAGCATGACACAGGACTAAGTACCTTCCATGTTATCTCATTTCATTTTCATGATAATCTTGTGTAGTGCCATAGTATTGAACCTTGTGTATTATCATTTTGTCTTTTTAGTGACCTTACAGAATCCATTCTTTAGTAACCACACAGTTTTATAATTTAAACATGTTGCCTGCCTGCCTTTCTTTCTTTCTTTCTTTTTTTCCTTTTTTTTTTTTTTTTTTGAGACAGAGTCTTGCTTTGTTGTCCCCAGTAGAGTACAGTGGTGTCATTGTAGCTCACAGCACCCTCAAACTCCTTGACTCAAGTGATCCTCCTGCCTCAGCCTCCCGAGTAGCGGGGACTACAGGCGCATGTCATGATACCTGACTAATTTTTCTATTTTTAGTAGAGATGGGATCTCACTCTTGCTTAGGCTGGTCTCCAACTCCTGAGCTTAAGTGATCTTCCTGCCTGGGCCTCCCAGAGTGCTAGGATGACGCGCGTGAGCCACCACACCAGGCCCATGTTGCTTTCCTTGCTGAGCTGTTTAAAACTGTTTTATAGCCTTTTCCTCATACAGCATCATAGGTGGGAAGGGACAGTGTTAAGGTAAAGACTTTAGTTATTGGGCCTGAGAATACAAGTCTTAAATCTTTGCAAGGAGACTAAATAGAGACAATTAAATCTGAAGTCCTAGCTTTTTTTTTTTTTTTTTTTTGATACATATTTTCACTCGGTTGGCCGGGCTGTAGAGTGCCGTGGCATCAGCCTAGCTCACAGCAACCTCAAACTCCTGGGCTCAAGAGATCCTTCTGCCTCAGCCTCCCGAGTCGCTGGGACTACAGGCATGCGCCACCATGCCCGGCTAATTTTTTACATATATTTTTAGTTGTCCAATTAATTTCTTTCTATTTTATAGTAGAGACGGGGTGTCGCTCTTGCTCAGGCTGGTCTTGAACTCCTGACCTTGAGCTGTCCACCCGCCTCGGCCTCCCAGAGTGCTAGGATTACAGGCGTGAGCCACCGCGCCCGGCCATGCTTTAATAAATTTTTTTAACTGGAACTCTGGCAAATTAACCTACTGTGGGAAATAAAGCAAGAACTACTTGAATTCTTTCTCCTCTGAAACATAAACTAACCCTATTGCCAAACTGAAATGAATCCATTTGTTAGATTTGAGGGGAATTAAGGACAAGATGGCCACGAGCTGGTTGCAATGCCATTAAAGTAGAATGATGGTAATCATTGTGGGAGTTGCTTCGGGTGAAAAGTTCCCAGCATTCCCAGCATCTGAAAGATATCTATATTTCTTTTATGACTTACACTCTTTAAAAAGGATTCCAGACAGACTAAAACCAAATCGAAAAATACTCTCTTGGGAATTAATTGAATTCAAAAATTTTCGAAGAGATCAGATTAAGTTACAACTTGAAGCTCTGTGTTTGTGGTAGCAAGCTAGTTGAAAGTGGTGCATATCATTCATTGTTTTGGCTCTACTATGTAAAGGGATAGTGAACTGCACATACTAGATTACTCTTTTCTTCTTTATTTTTCTTTAATACATGCTCATTATTCAGATTTTTTTCAGAAAATATGGAAGTGTATTACCAAAAAAAACAAAAGTAACAGTAATTATCTTTGGGGATAACCACTATTGGTTATGTAGGACAAGGATTTTGTATTTGTTCTTGTTCTTTTTAACTTTTTATTTGAAAATAATTTCAAATGTACAAAAAGTTACATACATAAAAATAATACAAATAACATCCAAGCATCCTTTACCCAGATTCACCTATTATTAGCACATTTATCCCATTTCTTTGTTTGCATGTGCACTCATTCTTTTGCACGTTTATTTTCTAAGAATAGAGATATTCTTTTATATAACCATAGTACAGTTATCAGCCTCATAATTGCATATTAATACAATGCTTTCATTTAATCTACCATCCATATGTTGACCTAACATCGTTCCTTTTGTTTGTTTGCTTGCTTGACTTTTTTATTTTTATTGAATCACATTTATCAATCATATTTATATGATAATAGGACTAATCAAGTGATTAGTTGAAGCCTAACATCGTACCTTTATAACATTTTTCCACTCCGGTACAGATTCCAGTCTTGGGTCAGGTTTTGTGTTTAGTAGTCAAATCTCTTTAGCTTCTGTTAAGCTGGGATATTTCCATAGCCTCTCTTTGTCTTTTATAACATTGCTATTTTTTAAGAATACAGTCCCTCTCTCTTTTCCCCTCGTTTTACTTTTAACAAAACATTCCTCATTGTGTATCGTCTGTGACGTTTCCTTATGATTAGAGTGAGGTTATGCATTCTTGGTCAGAGTACTGCACAGGTGGCGGTGTGTCCTTCTCAGGGTATCGCACATTCAGATACACAGTGCCCTTTTGTTCTTCATTAGTAATGTTAATTTTGCTCACCTGGGAAATTTTTTTATTCTCCTTTATCATGAATAAGCAGTCTTTGGGGAGATAATTTATGAAACAGCCTGTTCCACATCAGAATTTTTCCCTAGATTTAGCATTCATTGATGATTTTTGCCTGATCTAATCTTTATCAGTATGGATGCAAGGTGATTTTTCCAGCTCTAGCAGCCCTTCCACATTTGACCCTCTGGATTCTAATCTAAGCAAGAACCCTCCTCCTCCCCCTCATTTATGTATTTGTTTGTTACCTATTTATTATTGGTATGATAAATAATTGGTGGTTATATCTATTATTATTGGTATAAATTTCCTTTTTTCCAATGGTTTATAATTTATCACTATAGTTAATTATTTTGGTGCTTAAATTGTCACAGATTTGGCCAGCCGAGTGTCCCCTGTATCTGGCTCTTATATGGGACAAGGTTTTTAACATAATTTCTGACTCTGGTTTCTGTGCATTTAGAAGCAGTATTTTTATAGTTTCTTATATATAATTTGATGAATGAAAAGAGGAAAGCATTAAAATAATCCTGGTAGATCAATGAACTTTGTTTAAATAATTAATAGCACAAAGCAATTAAAGTATGTAGATAGATATAGGCTCTCTCAAAAGTAGTCCATTTTTAGGTCCACAGGATGAGGTCATTCTTTTTATGTTCTTTGTGTCTCCCAGCTTTAGTGTTCCACTCTTTCTTAAAGGGCCAATTGATGTATGAGATCATTCCTTCAAAATGGGCTGGGAATAGAGAAAAAGTAACATACCGTTTCTTCCCCTGGGAAGACTAAGTGTGCCAGTGTGGTGTGCAGACCTCATAAGGACTCTAGTGGCCATGTGGAGTTCTATCTGTAGGGTTAGAAGACTAACTATAAGCATCTTCATGAATTTTTTATTAGAATAATCTCAATAGAACTTGTCTTCATTAAGTTAGAAAAGGCAATAAATAGTCTAAAAAGTCAGAATTACTTATTTCTTTTATAATTGAGAGATTACATTTTGTTCTATTTATGCAACTCTTATTTTTCTGAGTCTCTCTTAAAGCATATCCCTGTGTTCTTATTTTTCATATTCTAATTGTCCTCCGTTTTCCTCAAAGAGGTAAGTGACATTTTACCTAAATAAGATCTTGGTTTCTTGAAATAATTCTGTATTTCTTTCCTAGCGCTATCTTGATGAAGCAGACAGAGATAAAGAGCGTTACATGAAGGAACTGGAGCAGTATCAGAAAACTGAGGCCTATAAGGTGTTCAGTAGGAAAACCCAGGACCGCCAGAAAGGCAAATCTCATAGGCAAGGTATCAGAATCAGAACCAAATGTATTTGTATTAAAGTTGGTCGTGCATGATGGAATGTCATAAAGCCAACTGTTAGAGTGATAACTATGAAAGATGTGTTTCTGTCATCTCTCTTCTACCCAATATTCACTTGAAAGCATCATCTTGGAATTTTATTAAAATCACATTGTTCTCATTTAGAAATTTCAATTGGGTTTCCATATTCATTATCAGCAATCTGGCTTGTGCTCCAAGACCCCTATTATTCAGTTGCCTCCTCTTCTTTTCCCAATTCCCAGTTTAGGCATTTCTCTGCCTATAAGCGAATCTGTCTACTAAACTACATAACTGACTTGCCTTTAACACTTCTAAGCCTTTCCCTACTGTTTCTTCCAGCCTCCAGTAATCCTTCTTTTCATTCATTCATTTACATATGCATGCATTCAAAATATATTTATTGAGCAACTTATATTAGATATCAGGCTCTCTTCTAGGCATCAAGAATACAACAGTGAACAAGATAAGTAGTATCTCTGTCTTCATGATCTTTTGTTTTCTATTAAAGTTGTTAATTACACTATCAAAAGTATTGCTTCAAGCTCTGCTTCTTCAGGAAACACTGCCAAAGCAGCACCACCCACGACTAGTCTTTGTTCCTTAGCCATTGCCACTTCTCCACATTTGGGCATCTTGCCTGCTAAAACTATAATGTTGTACAAACAGCCTTTAGTATATGTTTCCTGTCCACCCTGCCACCTGAACCTTCTCAAAGGTAAAAACTGTATGGCTGGGTGCAGTGGCTCACACCTGTAATCCTAGCACTTTGGGAGGCTGGGGCAGGATGATCACTTGTGGTCAGGAGTTCGAGTCCAGCCTAGGCAACATAGCAAGACCCTGTCTCTATAAAAAATTTTTAAAAATTAGGCTGGGTGTGGTGGCTCACACCTGTAATCCTTGCACTCTGGGAAGCCAAGGTGGGAGGATTGCTTGAGGTTAGGTTAGGAGTTTAAGACCAGCCTGAGCAAGAGCGAGACCCCATCTCTATCAAAAAATAGAAAAAAACTAGCTGAGCATGGTGGCGGGTGCCTATAGTCCCAGCTACTCTGGAGGCTGAGGCAGGAAGATAGCTTGAGCCCAGGAGTTTGAGGTTGCTGTGAGCTATGATGATGCCACCCCTTTCTAGCCAGGGTGGCAGAGTGAGACCCTAACTTGAGCCTGGGAGTTAAGGTTATAGTGAGTTATGATCATGTATGCCACTGCACTCCAGCCTGGGTGACAAAGTGAGACCCTATCACCCAAATAAATATTTTAAAAAATAAAAAAGATAAGAGCTGCGTCTGCTTTTTCTCCTGTGCCTAATTATACACTCTGTAGGTATGGGATTCCCTTTAACTGTTGTTGAATGACCAATTAATAAAGCCTGAAGGAAAAATATCGTATGTTGTGAAAGTCTACATATACCAGCAAGTTTTATAGTTTGGCACAGTCACATACTTGGATTGTGTTACTGTTTTGTTTTTCACTTTAATGTTCTTTTATTCTTTTATATTTTTAGATGCAGCCCGACAGGCCACTCACGATCATGAGGTAATTAGCCATCTGTCTACATTCCATATATGTAGAGAGAGAAAATATTTACATATTTATAATAATGCTGTTTGAAGTGCTATTAGATTTTTTTTATGAATGGCAGAATATTTCCTACCCCATAATTCAGATTGTGTGAGTTACTTTAGATCAGGGCTTCTTAGCATATGGCAAACACTTACATTTTGTGTCTGTCCTTGAACTACACCCGCTAACCCAAACCCTTTCCTGTGGTCTAAGAATTTAATTGGCTTTAAATGCCAAAGATGGCTGGAATTCCAAATGAAGTATAGAAATGAGGGCCAGCTGAAAGCTGTAACTTGACCATAGTTTATCATCACCACATACCTTAGTCTGACTCTCAAAAAGTTATTATTTAAAGAATCCAGCATTTGGTTAAAATCTACTGTTCAATAGCTCAGTGTCAACAGAACACAAGTAACAGTGTCTCAGTTCCTATACCTCCTCTCCTATTCCCTCATGGCAGTGACACATGTTTGTGTACTGGCCTCTTGCCTTCCATTCGGTTTTGTGTCCCTGTATGTATATAGGATTTAGGCTTCTGTGTGCTGGCTGTGCTGCACAGAGAGCCTTAAATATATGTAGCTTATGATTAAATATATGGTTGTAAAAAATAAAACCTGTGGTCCTTTCATGCTATAAGACACTCAGTGACTCTTCATTCCTTACCACATTATATTCAAACTCAGCAATCAGGTTCTTCTATAATTAAATCCCAACTTCTCTTTCGAAATACCTTTAACTCCCTGTATATCATATATGCTTAAAACCTTTACTACTCACTGTCTCCCAGGTGCCCCTTTCTTCCCTGCTTCATGCCTGTGCTCATGTTATTCCTTTCATAAGAGTACTTTTTCTCGGCCGGGCATGATGGCTCATGCCTGTAATCCTAGCACTCTGGGAGGCCGAGGCGGGAGGATCATTTGAGCTCA
>CAUYRT010026667.1:0-20702 GCA_963574885.1 Lepilemur ruficaudatus
CAGGGCCTCCCACTCCACACACACTCCCAGATACAGGCAGACACGCACCTGTGCTACACCGGGCCCAGGCCTGACCTCTGCACGGCCACAGAGGAGAAACAGTGAGGGAGATGGAGAGATAAAAGGAAGGACAGCAGGAAAGGGAGAGAGAGAAGACAGGAGAAAGGGGGAAAGAAGGAAGAGAGAGGAAAGCTAAAGAGAGAGAGACACACAGGACATGAAGAGATGAGCAGAGAGAGACAGAGGGGGGAGGTAGTGGGAGGGAAGCAGGAAGGACACACAGATGCCTTGAGGCAACTAGAGGTGGACTCCAGCGGGCTCAGCAAGCAGCACAGTGACCTCCACCCCTCCTCAGGCCCCGACAGCATTAGGAAGTCTGTGAGTCACTGTTCCCCTGAGTCATCGATTCCCACCGCTGGGCTTAGCAGGCGGCCAAGATGTTCGTGGAAGTGTCTGTGCCTACAGAGAAGGGCGCAAGTCTAACCCCCCTGTCAGGCTTTTCCTCGGAATACAGAAAAAGAGGACCCAGAATGTGGACTTCTAGAAGCCTCCGGTGTTCCCTAGAAAAGGGGAAGGGGGAGCAGCAGGCTGGAAGAGATTATAGACGGGCTCTGGCTCTGGATTCCCTGTGTCTCTGTCTCCTTCTGGCCCCTTCTCTTCTGTTGTTCTCCCTGGGCCCCTTTTCTCCGAAAAGCCCCCCGGGGCTGCCCACCTCCGGTTGGGTTGGTTGGGTTTCATGTTCATTTTTTTCTTTTTCTGTTTTTCTTGTTTCAGCTTCAAAGAAGCCTCTTCCTCCTACACCTGAAGACAACAGGGTGAGTGAAAGGGCCCACGCTCGGGGCGCGGGTGGGCCGGCCGCGCTGCAGGCGGCCTGACGGGCGCGTTCCCACTTGCATTTTCCCGTCTGCCGTGTCTCTCCAGCCCTGGCTGTATGCGGCAGACCGTCATGGTTCAGCTGAACTCAACACAAGGGGTTCCTGGGGCCCAAACTGTCTTGTGGGTCTGTCCACTTAAAGAACCACTCAGCTGCTACATCTCCACCTTTCTTTAGTCACTCAACAAACACCAGTGTCAAACTGTGTGTCCAGTCACTTGACCACTCTAAACTATAACTACAGCTCACATCTCTATAAAAACCTGTACTTACCCTATGCCTTCACATACAAGCACTTTGGAGATGTACATTTCATAACACTTTATATATTTCAAAGCACTTCCACGGCTTTATTATCTATTTTAGAACTTACTATCTCTTTTATTCCACTTCAGAGGGCTATAGTTTTACTCCCATTATAAAGCTTAGGAAACTGAGTCCCAAGAGAGGTCTTGAGGCTTTCCCAAGGCCGTTCAACAGTTTGGTAGGAGGCAGTGTTTCTGCCGGTTGTTAACTCAAGTGGTGGTTTTCAAAGTGTGGTCCATGGACCAGCAACACCAGCATCACCTGGGCGTGTGTTAAAAACTCAGATCACAGGCCCCACCCCCAGACCTGCTGCATCCAAAACTCTGGGGGAGAGGCCCAGCAATCTGCATTCTAATAAGCCACCAGGTGAGCTGAGGTACATTCAAGTTGGAGAACCACTGGTCTCTAGTATACTGATAGGACCCTTACCTTATGACAGTATTAATACTCAAATATCCACGTGTGAGTACTTGCAGTTTATTCTAGAACCTACTGATTCTGCTTCCTCGTGCTTCTTCCTGAAGAATGAGCTCTGCTCTTCTTCCCTCCAGCCAACATGGTGACATTTCAAAACTGGCAGCTTCCCTATAAAGGAAGCTCTAAATCCTCAAAACCTCAGGCTGGCTTTTAAATCTGTCAGCAGCCTACTCCCTCTCAACAGGAAACCAATGCGCTTAAACTGCGGCAGAAAACAGCGCTCTCTCTTTCTCTCTCATACCCCTTCTGAAGACGATGTCACCATCTTTCTCGAAGGCATGGCAGGCACAGTTCGGAACCCCACTGCCCTCGCTGGAAGACAGTTTCCTCAACAATCCCGCCTAAACCCATACCTCCCATCTTTTTTTTTTTTTTGAGACAGAGTCTCACTCTGTTGCCCGGGCTAGAGTGCCATGGCGTCAGCCTAGCTCACAGCAACCTCAAACTCCGGGGCTCAAGCCATCCTCCTGCCTCAGCCTCCCGAGTAGCTGGGACTATAGACACCATGCCCGGCTAATTTTTTCTATGTATTTTTAGTTGTCCAATTAATGTCTTTCTATTTTTAGTAGAGATGGGAGTCTCACTCTTGCTCAGGCTGGTTTCGAACTCCTGACCTTGAGCGATTCATCCGCCTTGGCCTCCCAGAGTGCTAGGATTACAGGCGTGAGCCACCGCGCCCGGCCAAAGCTCCTTTTTTTTAAATTCCAGAATATTGCGAGGATGTATGTAACACGTTTTGGTTACATAATCTGCTTTTGTACAGTTTGAGTCAAAGTCATAAGTGTGCCCTTCACCCAGATAGTGGGCATTGTACACGTTAGGTGTGAATTTACTCATCCTCTCCTCCCCCCTCCCACCTACTTGATTTCCTTTGAGTTTTACTTCCATATGTGCATGTAAGTGTTAAATGATTAGTTCCAATTTAGTAGTGAGTGCATGTGGTGTTTGTTTTTCCATTCTTGTGATACTTCACATAGAAGAATGGTCTTGAGTTCCATCCAGGTTGTTACAAAGGATGCTAGCTAGATCACCGTTTTTTATGGCTGAGTAGTGTTCCATGGTATACATATACCACATTTTATTAATCCCCTCACAATTCACAATTGCAAAGATGTGTAAAGCTCCTTTTGTTATCCTGAAAAGAAATGCATAAATATACAATTTACGTAAACACGTACTTTTTAAAAGAAACGATAATTGCTATAACTGTAAAACTAAAAAGGAAAGAAAGTAATTTATGAAGCATAATATGTGTTTTTGTGTATAAATATTGGTGCATGACTACATGGAACACGTAATGAAATAATTAATTGCTTGCACCTGTAAGTAGGATCCCATTGAATTTGGCTGCTCAAATGCAAGTGATACAGGGATGTTATATTGGTGACTCAAATACAGTATTGCTACCTGTGATACGATTTTCCAAAATGGAAAGTTCTGAATTAAACAAAGTATAATCTTCCCTCAGTGCACAAGGAATTTGCATTCCTGGGAAACCCAGTACTTTGCATGCAGTAGAGGTAGTATCTAGGATCTTCTTATATATTATAATCACTGTATGATCAGCTTTCTCACCGCATGAATGTCTGCCAGGACATTTAAAAGTGGTAGAAATGTGGAACCCCATAGATTTTTGCATTCTTGGCCCTCATCCATTAAATGCCTATAGCACACCTCAAACTTTGTGACATTCAAAATACCCCCATAGATGTCCAACATGCCCCAACATGTACTATGGAAACGTACCACCATAACTTCAGGACCCTGATCTGACCTTTCCCTTCATAGGGATTAATCAGTGAGTTGACCTCTAGGGAGATGCATGCCATGCCATAGCTCTTCTTTGTCTCCTTCAAGTGACCTTGAACACAATTCCTCCCAGCAGTAGCTCTTAGGGCAAAAGTGTCAGGCCTTCAACTCTCGTCTGTACTACCCAATATTCCACCTCCTCCTAAGCTCCACAAATGTCTGGACTTTAAATTCCACTCCAGGCTCAGCTGGGATGATCTACTACATCAGTGTGACAAGACTTTTATTTTCCTTTTTTTTTTAGCTCCAGTATTTTTATGTCACTAAATGCTTCGATGTACTTGGAGAACTTGTGACTTCCCAACACTAAATCACATTCTAGCCAGCAACTCAGTCATATCCCATATTTACCATCTCACAAAATCTGCCAGTCCAGAGCAAGTGTGTCCATCCTGAACTCCGCTGATGTTCTGCTTTCTGGTCTTTTCTTCATGTCCTCAATGTCTCATCCTAAGAAAGATGCTGAGGAGCTGAGACCTCTCAGCAAGAGAGTCAACAAGAGAAAGTAGGGTGCCCAAGTGCTAGAGTGGAGAGCATTGAGACTAACTCAAGTGCTAAATTGGCCATGTCCATTTCCCCACCTCGGCCTCAGTTTCCCCATCCTTAATGACAGGTTAATGGATTAAATGATCTGTCAGGGGAATTCCAGCTCCAGCAGCCCACGATTCTGTGGACCTGGACAAACCCACAATTCATATTGGCAAAGCTCAGGTGGAACGGCTTACCATTGGCTGCGTCTCCTTCACCAAGAGCGTGATGATTTTGGAGAGAGGCTGCGGCGTGTGGCATGGTGCAGGTAGAGAAACCTGCAGACTTTTGTGAAAAGTACGTGGCTGCTTCGAATTCACTGTGGTTACAGTTTACCTCATAGAGTGGGAAATGTGATGAATTCCAGGTACTGACATTTTTGTGTCACGTTCAGTACCATAATTCTAACTCGTAAAGGAAGCCAAGGAGAGGAAGGCAGAGTATCGCCATAGATACCTCAGTGGATGGTAGGAACTGGTGTTGCCCTGGCGTGGGCCCAGGAGCGAGTTACAGCCCAGGGGTTTGCTGCTCTTGCTTTGTATTTCACTTCCTCTTAACGGCTTTGGTTGGTCTTGTTGTCTCCCTTCCCCAGCGGTCACTTCCAGAACCTGAGGAAACCGTGGTCATCGCCTTGTACGACTACCAGACCAACGACCCCCAGGAACTGGCGCTGCGATGCAATGAAGAATACTGCCTGCTGGACAGTTCTGAGATCCACTGGTGGAGAGTCCAAGACAGGAATGGGTAAGGCAGCTTCTGTCTTCGTGGTTGCTGTCTCAGTGTTTGGGGTGTGGTCAGAGCAAAGGAAACAGCAGGATGATCTGTCCTATCTCCCTCGTGTGACCGCTGTGCTGGGGTAGGAGAGCGAAGGCAGAAGGAAGGGGGAGGATAAGAAAGTACTTGAATCGAGCCTTTCTTCTCAGAAGTGGCTGGGAAGCAGTCACTTGCTACGCTTGCCCTCTGTACCCCTCTCAAGCACTGCAGACCCAAACCATCTAAAAATCCCCGGGGTTTTCCCATTGAGATCTACATTTTTGAGAGATTGGAAGCCTGTTCTGCAAAGTGCTATTGTTCTTGACCGTTTGGGTGAGGTGGAAGGTACATCCCACTACGAGGTGATTATTTCTGGTGGAAAGAAAAGGTGTGTAGAGATAGCACAGATTGGCGGTTATGCTAGGAAGCATCAGAAAGAACATACTGGAGATTTAGTTACAATCGCAATCACTGAACTAGCCATCCAAATGATTCACGGAGAAAATAAGGCTGCACAAATACCAATTGCCCACTGTGGGATTTTTCAATGAAAATCACCTTGTGAGCATGAGATTCACACTGTTTTATAAAGATTTTTTTTCCTTTTAACATATCAGAGGTTTTACCCATGCTCTGGAATATTTTCCAGAAAATTATTTCAGTGATTGTATAAATCCAATACATAAATGTACCCCAATTTGGCAAAGGGTCCTTTTTGGGCACTTAGGTTCTTTCTAGTATTCTGTAAATATTAACACTGCAATGAACATCCTTATATATTAATATTAAGGATTTAAATGTTTTCAAAGTATAAGGTTATTATTAACATATAAAAAAGCAAATCAAAACACTCCGTCATTGCAACATCTAAATAGTCTATGAAAATATTTTATTTTTAAAAACAAACTAACAGAGAGAGAAATATACATGGAAAAAAAGCAACTCTCCATGTGCCCCCCCACATCAAACCCAAAAATAATCTCTATTAACACTTTGTTGTATATCTTAAACAAAATTTATACACACACAAATGCATCTTTTCTCATTTGCACTGAGGTGATCCAGTTGCTCTTCATCTTGCCTTTAGCCTTTCATGATAAACACTGGAGATCATTTCATATCAACATATGCAAATCTGCCTCACTTTTGGTTTTTTGTTTTTTTTTTTGAGACAGAGTCTCACTCTGTTGCCCGGGCTAGAGTGCCATGGCGTCAGCCTAGCTCACAGCAACCTCAAACTCCTGGGCTCAAGCGATCCTTCTGCCTCAGCCTCCCAAGTAGCTGGGACCACAGGCATGCGCCACCATGCCCAGCTAATTTTTTCTATATGCTTTTAGTTGGCCAATTAATTTCTTTCTATTTATAGTAGAGACGAGGTCTCGCTCTTGCTCAGACTGGTGTCGAACCCCTGACCTTGAGCGATCCGCCCACCTTGGCTTCCCAGAGTGCTAGGATTACAGGCGTGAGCCACCGTGCCCGGCCAGGAAGACTGTTTTAACAGGCCCCAGCTGATACTTTTTTTTCATAGTTTTTTTCCCCCACTTTATTGGATTGCATTCATTTGTAAATATTAAGTTCCTGCTATGTACAAGACTTTACATCATTTAAGCTGCTAGTATAATTTACTCTTTTTAAAGTAAGTCACCTTATTTTGAATGTGTAATTTAGAAAATTGTATGGTTGAGGTTCTTTGTTTTTCTCTTTCTTCATTTTACTGATACACTGATCTCCCATTAGATTTTGTACTTTTTTATTCTGTATTTTACTTGTGGCTTACATTTCTGACATAAACATAATAGTGGTTCTCTCATTAGAAATAACCTTTCTGGGCCGGGCGGGGTGACTCACGCCTGTAATCCTAGTACTCTGGGTGGGCATCGCTTGAGGTCAGGAGTTAGAGACCAGCCTGAGCAAGAGGGAGACCCCGTCTCTAATTTAAAAAGAAAAAGAAATAACCTTTCTGCAATAGTTGTGTGGACTCCGAAGAGAAACCTTTTTTTTTTTTTAAGAAAATTAATTTTATTGTGTGTGTGTGTGTGTGTGTATTTTTGTTTGGTTGGTTGGTTTTTGAGACAAGAGTCTCACACTGTTGCCCTGGGTAGAGTGCAGTGGCGTCATCATAGCTTACTGCAGCCCCAAACTCCAGGGTTCAAGTGATCCTCCTGCCTCAGCCTCACGAGTAGCTGGGACTACAGGCACACACCACCACGCCCTGCTAATTTTTTCTATTTTTGGTAGAGATGGAGTCTTGCTCTTGCTTAGGCTGGTCCTCAAGTGATCCTCCTGCCTTGGATTCCCAGAGTGCTAGGATTATAGGTGTGAGCCACCGCACCCGACCTATTGTTTTATGTTTAAGGTATACACCGTGATTTTATAGGATACATACAGATAGGAAAGAGGTTATTATAACTAAAGTGAAAACCTTATATTAGGTCATTAAAAGATGAAATGTGTGATTTCAAATCAAAAGTTTAGTTTGGTATATCTCAAATAAGAAGCAGTACAATTAATCAAAGTATGCACCTAAACTATAGACATAGTTTTGCCATCTTGATGGTAGCTTGTTTATGCCACCAGCAAAGAAGCCTGGACAGTGAGTGGCAATGAAATCATGAAAAACATTTTCCACAGCTTGTTGAGAATTGAATATTTTTCCTTGCAAGAAGTGTCCAAAGCCTGGAAGGAGTGGTAGTCAGTTGGTGCAAAGTCTGGTAAATATGGCGGATGATGGAGAGTTTCCAAGTCCAGCCTCCGTAGTTTGAGCAGTGTTGTTTGCTCGACATGTGGTCTTGCAAGGGGATTGGCCTGTTTCTCTTGACCAATCTCAGCTGCTTAATCTCAAGCATCCTCATCATTTCATCCAATTGGTTGCAGTAGACATCCACTGTAATCGATTGACCAGGTTTTGTGAAGCTGTAGTGGGTAATACTAGCGCTGGACCACCAAACAGACACTATTAGCTTTTTTTGATGAATATTCGGTTTTGGACTGTGTTTTGGCACTTCATCTTTATCCAACCATTGTGCCAAAAGCTTGTAATTGTCAAAAAGAATCAATTTTTCATCACATGTAACAATACGGTATAGAAATGGTTCGCCTTTATATCATGATAGCAAAGAAAGACAATCTTCTAGATGATTTCTCTTCTGATGCTCGTTTAATTCATGTGGTACCCATCTATCCAACTTCTTTATCTTGCCCATTTGTTTCAAACGGTCCAATATTGTTGGAATAGCAATGTCAAACCTTGCTGCTAATTCATGTGTAGGTCAAGATGGATTTGCTTCCACTATAGCTTTCAGCTCATCATTATCCACCTTGGTGTCATTATCCACTTTGTCCACGTGGCTCATTTTCAAGATCAAAATCACCAGAAAGGAACTTCTCAAACCATCGAGGTACTGAGGTACTGTGCAATATCAAACTTTTCTGAATTCACATGTAGGTTGAGATGGCTTTGCTTCCACTACAGCTCTCAGCTCATCATTATCCACCTTTGTCTCAGGTTGCCCATGTGGCTCATTTTCAAGATTAAAATCGCCACAATGGAACTTGTCAAACCATTGAAGTACTGTGCATTCATTAGCCACATTCTTCCCAAACACTTCATTGATATTTCAAGCTGTCTGTGCTGCACTGGTTCCATGACAGAACTCATACTTGAAAATAACATGAATTTTTGAGTTATCTATGGTTTCACAAAAATTGCTCTAAAAAAAATTTGAAAGATAATCACAAGGCAGACCATACTTTTGAAAGAATGAGGATGTACCTTCATAATAAACATAAAACAAGAAGTGTCAATGTGAATGTCAGCGATATCAACTGTCAAACTTAGTACTTAAGGAAATTGGACATTTCATACTTAATAACCTGATAGCATTAGATTATATATGGTTCCAAATTCAAAGACAAAGGAAAAAAATTATTGATTGGACAGTTGCATTTGGAAATTGTTTGAATATACAAAAATGTTACTTCAGAATGTATGGGTCAATAGTTGAGAAAATACCTTGTAACATAATTATTTCTTAACACCTAAAATTAGGAAGTTCTCTTTCCTCATTTTGCTTTTCGCCTACTTCACTCGGTTTATTACTGACTTTCTGAAATACCATTTTGGAAATTGAGAGTAGAATTTCTTCTAGATCAGTAGGTGCTGTGACAGTGAATTGAAATAATGGGAGTTTTAAAAAAATGCTGCTAAATCTTTCTCTATTACATTAGTCTGAAAGGTAGAGTATTTTGTACACTGACCATAAGTATATTTTTCTACCCTGCCAAATCCAGACTGAAAAGGACAGAGGGGAAACTCTCTCTGGTCAATTTAATAATGCTTATATGTCTTAAGTATTTGTTCTCTACGAAATAGGCTGCATTGTAGCATAGTGGTTAAATTGGCTTTAGGCTCTGTAGCCAGATTCTGAAGTTAAAAATCCCAACTCTTAACACTTTCTAGGTATATGACTTTGGGTTGATTAACTTTTCTAAGCCTCAGTTTCCTTATTTGTAAAGTGGGGATAATTCTTAATGTGTATCTTATAGGATTATTGTTGGCTTTCATGAAAGTAAATGAATGCTTAGCACAGTGTCTGGTACTGTTGCATAGTGAGTGTTCAGTGATACTAATGACTCCTAGTGATTACTAATGTTAAGTAGATTTAATTTTTTGCTTTCTGAACAGTACTGTGTACACTACTTAATTTTTAGAAAATTATGATAGCTTTGCTTCCAATGCATATTTATTATAGGTGATATATTTTGGTCTTCACTGAATTGTGTCAAATATATATTACTCTCAAGATATATTACATTATGAGAAGTATACAGCACACCCAGGATCGAAATTGGCATAACCATCTTTGTAATGGTGACGAAGTCTTGTGTAATAAAGTGCATTTGAAGATAGTGAGAAATGTAGTTTGTGGTTATTTACAGCTACCATTAAAGCTATTAAAATTCTTTTTAGATAGAGATGCAGTGAACTTTTGCACTGGGCATATGAGCCCCCATTTAATGCTAAGTGGGCACAATTGAGTGATTTTTAAAATAATTTGGGCCTTCATTTATATTATTTGTCTGAAGAACTGACAAGAAATATTTTCTGGCAGTTGAGATAAGTGTGTCATTCCTTGAAACTGCTTGTAGTGAAAGTTTATATTATTTAGCTATCCTCAATGACAGTCTTCTTGAAATGTCTCAAAACATCATCTCTCACTTGTAAGGTTTTTGTGAATTTCTGGCTTGATAGCTTTGGATGTCAAAACCTTAAACCATTCGCCAGAAATGTGCAGTGGTATTTCAAGCTTACTTTGCTACTGAGACTACCAGATCACAACTCCAGTTTCTTGCTTGGGGGATTCTGGATGCTGTGGTTTTATATTTCTTTACCACTCCTATGTGGGAAATCGAAGTTTCTTGGACTATTGATTACTATTGGAATTTTGGGGTTTATTCACAAACATTGCTTCCTAGGAGTTCACAGAATTTCAGAATTGGAAAATTACTGCTCTAACTTCTCATTTTCCAGAGTTTGGCTCCGAGAATAAAATTCAGAATAATTCATCTCTTAGGCAGTTTCAGGAGAGTTTTTGCTATAGTAAAAACCTTACACTGCGTCTTTAGTAGGAATCGATTGGAGATTTTTTTCTAGACTGCTAAGCATTCAATTGGCCATCTGTTTTCTAGACTAGATTTAGACTGAAGTATAGGAGGTCATACATTTAAACATGGCTATGGCAGAAGGCAGATGACCTGAATTAGTGAAGCTGGCCAAAAGGGTCTGAGCTCTATCTTCAGGGGCTGCTAGTTGTTACCCAGTATAGACCCAGTGTTGCCAGAAAAGTCTTATATTTCAAGAAACACTAGTAATGCAGATTATATAAAATCTTCTGATTTTTAAATGTTGGCAACTGAATTGGCTGCTAATGATTTTGGCTACAAGTAACAGAAAACCAAGTTTAAACCACAGGAATATTTTTGGTTTATCTGGTAAGAAACCTGAAGATATATATATAGTCCTGGACTAAGTCAGCCACTTGGCAATACCATAGGATCCAAGTTCATTATATCTTTCTGTTCTGCCATTAATAGTTATTGGATTCCCATCTTTATGGTTGTCTCCAAATAAAAGACGGCTATTGTAGCTCTAGGCAATACATCCATGTTTGTTGCAGAAAGGGGTAAAAGGTACAGTGCCAATAGTGGCTGTACCTTTTATTAGGAAAGCAAAACTTTTTCCAGAAATCACCCCCCCCCAACACCCTCCATTCCTAGCGAGTTACTCTTTTAGTCTGTGACCAGAACTGGGTTACATGACTACCTCTAGTGACAAGAGAGCCTGGGAAAGCAAGTATATGGCTTTCTATCTTAATCATTGAGTGGTAACAAGGGAGAGGGATGGAATAGGATTGGAAGGATGTTGTCAAACAACTTTGTCTATTATAACAACTAATGCTGATTTAAAGAACTGTATCTAAGCTTTGCATAGTGGCAGTGTCTTAGCCAATGTGGTTTATCTGAGGCACAATTATTGCTTTAAAATTTTTTTTTTTTTGGAGATAGAGTCTCACTCTGTTGCCCAGGCTAGAGTGCCGTGGCGTCAGCCTAGCTCACAGCAACCTCAAACTCCTGGGCTCAAGTGATCCTCCTGCTTCAGCCTCCTGAGTAGCTGGGACTACAGGCATGCGCCACCATGCCCGGCTAATTTTTTCTATATATTTTTAGTTGTCCAGATAATTTCTTTCTATTCTTAGTAGAGACACGGGTCTCGCTCTTGCTTAGGCTGGTCTCGAACTCCTGAGATCAAATGATCCGCCTGTCTCTGCCTCCCAGAGTGCTAGGATTACAGGCATGAGCCACCGTGCCCTAAAATTTTTAAAATAAAAAAAGAAAAGAAAGAACTATATCTTGAGGGCTAAACAAAACATATCTGTGGCTCAGATTTAGGTAGTGGGTCACCAGTTTATGGACACTTTATAACAGTATTCTCACCCATTACCCCACCCCTGCCATTTCAGTAGTCTACTACTCATTACTGGCTTCTATCAGTCATTTTATTAGATTGTCAAGGAACTTGAAATTAGAAAGCTTGAGTTTAAGTCCTGGTACAGAGACTTGTTAGCAGTGTAATATTGGGCAAGTTTGCTTAATCTTTCTGAGCCTTCCATTCGTCATCTGGAAAGTGGGCATATAACATTGCAATATAGAATAGCAGTTAAGTAGTTAAGTACAGAGGTTTTTAAATTAGAAAGCTCTCAGTTGGAATTCTGTCTCTACCAAGCAAGTTGCATAATCTCTGTGTGTTTCCTCCTCTGTAAAATGAAACTTATGTAAAGACTTCACATAGTCTTTATGAGGACCAAGTGAAATACAGTGAAGTTTCACCTTAGCAGGGTTCTAATGGAGTATATAACGCAAAAATCAAATATAGAAAAAATTATCCTTGGAAAAAATCCCTTAAACTACCCATAAAGAACAATATACATTGTTTTGGGCATACAACTCTGTAACTGAGGCTGTCTGAGGGGATATAGTTTCCCCTATTTCATGTTCACTTTGTTGGATGCACTTGTTGAGTGGAATGGCAAATAGTATGATGTGTACTATAACTTGTATTTTAATTCATGTTTATTTATTTTCTACCCAGCACATAAAATAAAATTAGCATAAATTAAATGTACATTTGATGCAACTCCAGGGTTATTATTGGTGAGATGCTCATGTGGAACTTGGCCCTTTTAAGCCTTCAAATAAATGGTAGCTGTTATTGTTACCATGGGTGCAGCATGTGGTGTTTGAGGGTGAAGAAATTTAGTTTGTCCAGGGCTTAGCTTGGCTCCTGACTGTGCAACATGGACCAATGATGATTTTTTTTCCTTCCACATCAGCCAACATTTATAACAGATGAATGTGACCAAGGGAATAATGTCACTGTTTTAAAGATAAAGATGCAGGATTATCAATTATATTTCAAGGGAAAACTAACAATCACTGCCTCCAAATTAGTAGGCCAAAATTAACATGATCCTAAATAAATAATGGGCTAATTTTTATTACATTTTTTCATGGTTTAAATTGTGAAGTATATCATTCACACAGAAGAATATTTTGATTATTAAATACAAAAATTGCTTCCCTTTATAATTTATGATATAAAGGTTTCAAAGGACAAAGTGATATTACATAGAATGCAAGATGTCAGGAAACACTAATGATAAAACTCATCTGCAAGTCATTCATCAAGGGTGTTAGCCATTCTAAACTAAAGCTACACTGAGCCATAAACCATTACAGATGATCTGTTTTACAGTGTTGACATATATGTCTCACAAGATCTTATACCAACTGACCAAAAGTATTTATTATGTATATAATGATATGATAATCTTTGTACACTTACTCTCTGAATAATATGCATTTGTTGCTTAAATATTGGGATTTCAGTTGCTTGGGTCAGATTGTGATACTCAAATATAATGAATCGTACATAGAGTAAGACATAAATAAAGGTTAAGTATCCTCAACATTGCCATACAGGGAGACAAACAGGGCCCCCCTTTTCCTAGAGAAAGTGTTTATTTTGCAGGTTACAATGGACAGGGGTGCACCCACTGAAAATTTTTCTTGAGAACCCAAATTTAAAACTAATAATAACGGTGATAATAAAACTCTAGCAGCAATTATATGCTTTTGTTTAAGTCCTTTCTATTGAAAGTAAAGTTGTCTAAACTTGTACCTTATCACTTGTTGCTTGGTATGGGGTTGTCTTGTTTTTAAACAAAGGAGGAAAATCTTGTTTTAAGGTGACTCATGTAGTGATGTTGTAGGTTAGTAATGAGGTGGTGTTTCTTTGCTCAGTGTGAGCGCTGGAAATAACAGACACTGGTAACTTTTCCATAGATTTTAACTCTTATATTTGGGAATTCCTAGGAATCTGTGTGTAGGTACTGGTTCCATGAGAGTCTTAATGATAAGAATGGCTTAATTTCACTACTATGTGGCCATGGGAATTTAAGGTGTGGCATTTATAATATATGAGTTATAATTAGCTATGCTTTTAAGTCTTTAAATAATGAGCAATCTCTCTTACCTGTGATTATTTTTCTCCTACTGTCCCTTGAGACTCATCTATCTGTGAGTGGATGATTTATTTGTTTAAAGTTAATTAAATTCAGCTACTGAGATTTATTTTTAAAAAAGTCTTTCTGTGTTATGGAACTAGGTCTAATGGAAACTTGATTTTGGCATTTTTATAGCTGTATGAATAGTGCCATGATACCTGGAAATACTGTTAGTAAAAAAAAACAAAAAACAGGTATAGTTAATTGGAAAGATACATGGAAATCTATTCTTCTAGTTATAGAGATTTTAGAGGTTTTCGTAATTTCCTATAAGAGAAGTTGTATTGAAACTTAAACTTGTGCTATTTTTACAGCAGGGCAGAATATAGTTTTTAATATAAATCCTCTGAAGCTAAGGTGTGGAGAAAGTTTTAACTTAGGGAAAGGATTGCAAAGCAATTAAGGTTTCGTCAGAATTGATGCATTTTGATACTAGTTAATTGGCAGTTTTATCTGGGAGGGAAGAATTAGAGATTTTTTTAAAATAAAAAACTTTTTAGGCCAGATGTTGATGAAGAGTAGGCAATTTGGCTGTAAGTTTTTTCTTTCTTTATTTGGAAGATTTCAGTAGTTAAGGAGTTCTAGGCTCTAGGATAATAAGACTACTTTTAACAAATGTAACTGAGCTTATATCTTCGAAAGATTGTTGTATGGTCCTGGGGAAAATGGATAGTGTACTTATGCAAATAATGCGGTAGTTGCTTATCATCTTCAAACTTCCTTTTCTTGGCATTGCCTTCAGTTCTTTTAAATATTTCCATCGGTAGCAAATCTTCCTTTGAAGGTGAATTTGATGTTTGGAAATAGCCAAAAATAATTTGTATCCATATCTGATGAATATTAATTAACCAATCTGAAACATCTTAATTGAGTGTCTTTTACATTTCAGGCCCTAGGGATACAAGAATGTCTAAAATAATCAGTTCCTGCCCTCAAAGCTGGGGGAGAAAGGTTGATGCATAACCCTGGGGCAGATGGCACATCAAAAGATTGTCTAAGGGATTTGTTAGGGGGATGCAGAACAGGAAAGGGGGGCTCTCAGCCACAGAACCTTATTCACAAAATTAATAATTTAGTAAAAGAAAGAAAGGAAATGAAAATAGGCTTGTCTAAGTTAGTGAGATAATTTTTTTGTGAATCATGATCTGGCTGAAACACAGTTTCCAAGCAGATAATTCCAAAAATTTTTCAAGTAGTGGGATATCATAGAACTTCTAAAGATGACTATTTGAAGAGAACACTTGTTTAAAAATATACAGTCTATTGTGTAGACTAAAAAAGATACTTTCATTGCTTATTATTTTATAGACTTAAATTGAATTCTTTATTTTTGCCTTGAGAGAGAGTCTCAAAAAGTATTCACCATGGAAAATTAGGATCAATTTTGTCCATTTTTTTTCCCATACCTCTCTTAGATGCCTCTATAACTTCCTTAAAAAAAACTTTTTTTCTGGTCTAAAGAAAAGTCTCGCCCAGCCATGGTGGCTCATGCCTATAATCCTAGCACTCTGGGAGGCCGAGGCGGGAGGATCGTTTGAGCTCAGGAGTTTGAGACCAGCCTGAGCAAGAGGGAGCCACCGTCTCTACTAAAAATAGAAAGAAATTGGATGGACAACTAAAAATATATAGAAAAAAATAGCCGGGCATGGTGGCTCATGCCTGTAGTCCCAAGCTACTTGGGAGGCTGAGGCAGAAGGATTGCTTGAGCCCAGGAGTTTGAGGTTGCTGTGAGCTAGGCTGACGCCACGGCACTGTAGCCCAGGCAACAGAGTGAGATTCTGTCTCAAAAAAAAAAAAAAAAAAAAATTAAAAGAGTCTCCTTTCACAACAAATATGAGAGACAGAAAGGGAGGAAGAGGTAGTAAGAATTGAAGAATATTTTGAGCTAATCCATCTCAGAGACAGAGTAGTTAAAACTAGATACTTATTTCCTCTAAAGGTGTTAAAGATGTTAAATGATAGAAACTGACCTCTGGATTGAAAAGACAAATTATTGAGAGTCTTTTTTTTTTTTAGGGGGACAGAAAATGGATGACAGAAAGGACAACGTTATAATTTATTATTCAAACAAGGTTAATAATGGAAGTGAAAGTAGTGCTAGTAATCATTTTACTGTGAATCAGGTGTTAAACTAAGATGGGCAAACCAGGGCATATGGCCACTCTAGTGAGGGGGATTTTAGAACACAATCCTAAGGTGAACACAGGGGTTGCTTTTTTAAAGTGGTTGTAACACACTCATAACAAAGGCTGCTTTTATGCAACCATATGAGTTTGTACTTTTACTTTGTAACTGAGCGAAGAAGAGAGTTTATGGTGTATTAAATGTGAATTTCTGAAATTAATTTTATTTCATGTATAATATTATATCTCTCAGAAAGTAGTGTGCATTCATCACCATTTGTGCCTATGTTAGTTAAGGAATAGGCCAAGCTGCTATAAAAAAGCGACTGCAACATAATGAAGCATATTAGTAAATAAGTTCCTTTTTCTTTCTTATAGCAGTTTAGAGGAAGAACCATTTCTTGTTAATCAGAGGTCCAAGCACTGCTCCAAAGTGGAATAATTAGAGTCTTTAAAATAATGCTATATTCATGAGCATATATTGCTGGGTTTTCCTGAAAACTCTTTTGTTTGCTTTTTTGGCTGCTTAGAATCTTTACTTAAAAGTCTGCCCGCATGTTGTTATCCTGCGAGGCTTTGCAACCTCTTATCACCTGAAGAGTGAAAAGTTTAGAAACTAGCATTTATCTTGATATTCATTGGGTAAGTTTTTTTTTTTAAATTTCATTTTTTTAATTTATATTTACCTTTAAGTTACACTCCATGTTTTTATCCTATTTTCCTAATAAAACACTGTGGCTCCAACGAAAAGTTTCTGATTTTTTTTGTCATTGGGTAAGTTTTAATATCTAATCTAAGTAAAAAAAATTCACTTTACTAGGGGGAAAATATTTTATTGTTTGTTACAATTGTATTCTTTTGTGACCACCTAAATTAATTATTTCCCCCTCTGTGTCTTAAAGAAATTTTATACATAGCCATATCTTTAGAGCATTATATTTTTGTTTTAGGAGTCAGCCCCCTCCCATTAGACTGAGGTCAGGAACCTTTCTTAATCATTTTTGTAACCCCCTTAGTGTCTGGAATATAATAAATATGTAATATATAGATGTCAATGAAGAAATATTAATCTCAATTATAGACTTCTTCATTACTAAAATCAGACAGTTCTGGAGATAATAACTTTACCTAAGCATATTGGATGAATTGCTTATATTTTGTATTATTAAATAGGTTGAGAATGCAAATTTAAATTTATAGGCTGCATTTTATGTAGGAATGAAATAACATGTAATTAAACTCATGAAAAAAATTGGCATTAGTTGACTAGCAAGAAAGTGGGAGTGGGATTTAGTAGATATTATAGGTAGAAGAATAGAATGTGTAAAGACATGACAATATAACCATTTGTAGAAATACACATGATTTTATTCAGCTGGAATAGAGAATATATGGTCAGGGTCAGAGCATTATGGGAGATGTGACTAAAGAGGCCAGATCATGAGGAGCCTTTTGTGATTCAAGGTTGAATTTTTATCCGAAAACTATGAGGGAATATTGAAGAATTTACGTAGAGGAACAATATGATCAGATTTTCACTTTAGAAAGATACCCATCTAAAAATGTATTAGTGGGAGCCAGATGTAGTTACTTACTGAATTGGGGGAAGAGGGAAGGATGGTAATTGAAAAGGAAGGGTCTAGAATATGGCTTCAGTGTTAAAGATTTGGGTAACTGAGTGGATAGTGGTGCTATTCATTGAGATAGAGAATACAGGGCCCAGTTTAGATGGTGAGGTAGGAGGTGAACATCTTGAGTTTGATGTATACAGTTAGCCCTTTGTATCTACGAATTCTGAATCTGCAGATTCAACCAAGTATGGATTGAAAATATTAAAAAATAATAGTAACAACAACAAAATAATGCGATAATAAAGAATAATACAAATTTTAAAAAGTACAACTATTTACATTGTATTAGGTATTATAAATAACCTAGAGATGATTTAAAGTGTACAAGAGGATGTACCTAGGTTATATCCAAATACTATGCCTATAGTATAGTTTAAGAACTTATAGTTCTTAAAAGGTAATTATATCATGGACTTGAACATTTGCAGATTTTGGTAGCCAAGGAAGTCTTAGAACCAATCTCCCGTGGATACCAAGGGATGACTATATATGAAACAAGGGAAAGTCCCAAATTGGATCGATATATCTGCTTAGCAAGGAGATATAGGCTGGAGACAGAGAAAATGATAGTGATCATTTATTGAGATTTTTCTTAAATGTTTCAGGGACTGTGATAAACACTTTATATATATCATGTCATTTAGTCCTTGTGAGTTATTATTCTAAGGTTACACAGTAAGTGGCATAGTCACTTGTTGACTCTAAGGCTGTGTTGATGCCTTGAGGATATGAATGCTATCATCTATGGAAAATGTATAGGGCGAGGCAAGTGGAGAACTAAAGGGTGATTAAAGTGTGAGATAAGAGAGGACTAAAGATGGACCTTTGGGGAATTGGACATTTGGGAGGCTAATGGAGGAAGAAGATCCTACAAATAAGACTGAAAAAGAATATCAAGAGCAATGTTACCCAAAATATGTTCCCCGACTCATTTGTCATATATGATACTTCTTTAAAAGAGAGGGAAATGTTCTATAGTCAAATAATTTTGCAAAATACTGCCGAACGCCCTCTTTCAGAGTCACAAATATCAGTATATTAAAAATCTGAGAGATCCTATAGTATAGAAACCTATTTGATCATGAGCCTTTGTCTTAGTCCCATTCCTGCTACTGTAACAAATACCACTGACTAGGTAATTTATAAAGAATAGAACTTTATTTCTTACAGTTTTGGAAGCTGAGAAGTCCAAGACAAGATGCCAGCAGATTTGGTGTCTAGTGAGGGCCTTCTTGCTGCATCCTTCTGTAGCAGAAGGAATAAATGCTGTGTCCTCACATGGCAAAAGGACAAAAGGGGTGAACAGTTCCCTGGCACTTTTATAAAGTCATCAATCCCATTCATGAGGGCTCTGACCTCATGATTTAATCACTTCCTGAAGGCTCTGCCTCTTTTTGTTTTGTTTTGAGACAGGGTCTTGCTCTGTTACCTAAGCTGGAGTGCAGTGGTGTGATCACAGCTCACTGCAACCTCCAATTCCTGGGTTCAAGTGGTCCTCCTGGCTCAGCTTCTAGAGTGGCTGGGACTACAGGTCTGTTTCACCACACTGGCTACTTTTTTTATTTTTTGTAGAGATACTGTCTCACTATGTTGCCCAGGCTGGTCTTGAACTCATGGCCTCAAGCAATCCTCTCATGTTGGCTTCCCAAAGTGCTGGGATTACAGGCCTGAGCCACCATGCCCAGCTGGCCCCATCTCTTAATCCTATCACATTGGTGATTAAATTTCAACATATGAATTTCGGGGGGCTCATTCAGACTACAGAAACCCTTTCCTCCCCTTTTTTGCATAAATTCCATTGACATCCGAGGACTGGAGACTCTAGTTAGGATGAATCTAGGTGAGTGTGGCATCACGGACTCTAAGCAAAGAAAGGGAGAGTTGAAGGAAGTGTTCACTGTTGGGTCAGATGTATTGGGGAGGTCAAGAGAAGTAAGAGCAGAAAGTTGACTTTGGCAATTAGGAGGGCACGAGTGACTTCCGTGAGATCAGCTTTGGTAGAGTAGGTGGTCAGAAGACCGGTTGCAGCAGGTTAGAAGGTAAATGAGTGGCAAGGAAAGGGTGGTGGCGAGTAGAGACTATTCTTTTCAAAACGTTGTCTCAGAAGGAAAAGAAAAGAAAGCAATTAGAGGAGAATTTAGGGTAGAGAAGGGCTCTTTTGGATTATTTGGAAGAGACTTGAGAATATTTTTCTGCTGAGGGAAGGGTCCATTAGGAAAGGAAAATGTCAAGATATGGTAGGGAAGAGAGGATGATTCATGGAACAAGAGTCTAGGGAAATGGGAGGAGAGAAGTTCCAGAGGACAGATGGAGAGATTAGCTTTGGAGGGTGGCAAGCTCTAATATAGTAATACCCATAGAACTTCTTTTCCAGGTAGGGTTGTTGTGGTTTTGTTTTTTGTGTTTGGTCTCTTTTTTATAGCTTCACCGAATCTTCCTCCTCATTGTCACTGTTGGCTGTGCCTTCCTCTGGCAGCTCTTTATTTGTACTAATTTGCTGCTTCATATCTGCTTCTAACTAGAAAACCCGAAACGAAGCTTTTCAGGAATGAAGAGTAAATAAACTGAAGGTCTAAAAAGCACTCCCTGCCACCCCCAAGGAAAGGAGTTTATAAGCTTTGGGAGATCTCTTTTCTGTTCTTGGAATTCGTTTTTTAGGTGAGGTGGTGGTGGGTTGTGTTGAAAACTTCTGGATATTTTTTATATGTATTTACTATTAAAAAATGTCCACTATTACTTCATTTCTCTACTTTTTTTTTTTTTTTTTTTTTTTTTTGAGACAGAGTCTCACTCTGCTGCCCGGGCTAGAGTGAGTGCCGTGGAGTCAGCCTAGCTCACAGCAACCTCAAACTCCTGGGCTCAAGTGATCCTACTTCCTCAGCCTCCCTAGTAGCTGGGACTACAGACATGCGCCACCATGCCCGGCTAATTTTTTCTATATATATTTAGTTGTCCAATTAATTTCTTTCTATTTGTAGTAGAGACGAGGTCTCACTCTTGCTCAGGCTGGTTTTGAACTCCTGACCTTGAGCGATCCGCCCGCCTCGGCCTCCCAGAGTGCTAGGATTACAGGCGTGAG
>CAUYRT010026668.1:0-28519 GCA_963574885.1 Lepilemur ruficaudatus
AAAAGAAAAGAAAAGAAAGAAAGTCAGCATATAATATATATTTGTGAAAAAGCACTTACTATAAACAATTGACAAAATGTACAATTATGGAGGAATTTTACACTTTAATTTGTTACAACAAATGCATCATGCAAAAACAACATGAAGTTTCTCATTTTAAAGGAATTTAAAACTTGTTGCTAAAATGAATCACAGTACAGTCATGTTGGACACACACTATGTAAGTACGTAGTTATGAGTCATACTTAGAAAATAAGTCAGTTATGATAGTAAGTTGATCTTTATCATTAACTGAATCTTCATTTTAGGTTCTTATACAACATCTAACAGTTAGAGAGCAGAAATAATCCTTAAACTATTTTTCACTTGAAGTATGCTTATACTGAAACAACATCCTTTGACAAGGGTGAGCCCAGTACTCTTGTGTGTATCATTTAAAACCTCCCAGGGAAGTTGTGCGATAGGTGTGTAAAGCCACTCTGATGCAATTGAAGGAATAAAATCTTGCTCATCTACACCTCCACCCACTTCGGCTGACCTTGAGACCCCCTGGTGTAACGGATGTGTGCAATCATTGTCTTGCTTTTGTACGATAAGGCTGTGTGACACTTGCCCCCATAGATCGGAATTGCTTCTTTTTTTAAATGCTTTTTAAAAATTATAACGAGCTTGCTTTTCTTCATGTTGTTGACAGAGGAGAGCAAAGTATGATGATTGTATGCAGCTACAGAGCAAGAGTTTTCAACATGTGGTCTCTGAATCAGCAGAACTAGAAAGTGGGTTAGAACTAATTCTTGGACCTCACTCTAGACCTATTCAGTCAGAGAGTGGGTGTGGGCCACAGCAATCTGTATTTTAACAATTCTTAAAGTTTGAAAGCCCCTTCTGTGTAGGAATACTTTCAGTGTGGGATTAAGTACCACAAAATGTCTTGGCCTGCTTTTATGGTATCTCTGATCCTCTCATGAAAGAATATCTACTGACTTGATCTGCTCAATTCTGAGTGATTACTTTGAAAAGTCAGATACTCAGACTGCTTGCATCAGAATCAAACAAAGAACATGTAAAATGCAGATTTCTGAACCTTTCTGTAGGCAGGGCCTGAAAATCGGCATTTTAAGCAATAGCCTAATACATTTTCATATACACTGACGTTCTCACGCCAGTGCTACAGTATTTCTTGAGACAGACTCTTATTTAGTTCGTATTCTAACCGTCTTACATTTTCTTTTTTCCCTGGCTATCTCTCTGCCATTGTCACTATGTCTACTGTTGGGAAAGGGCAGGTGATGTTGCAAGATAGCGGTGGAATCGGGGAAGGTGATAAAAATAATAATTTTTTTGTTAATTTGTATTATCTACTTGACATGCTTCCCCCAGATCAACTTGCATGAAAAACAGGAAGTTGACTCAATTAGAAGACAATGCTGAATCTTCATGTTACATCTTCATGTCAGGGAAAATTCTGTTTTGCACATACACAAGGAAGAGAAGACAGCAGCTGGCTGTGAGGAGGCCGTGCAGGGGCTTCCCGCCAGTCTGCGGCTGCGCCCGCCGCGCTCACAGAGAGCGCCACTGACCCAGGCACCAAGCCAGGGCGCTCCTCATTTGTCTTAAGAGTTTTTTTTTTGTTTGTTTGTTTTTTTGAGACAGTGTCTCACTCTGTTGTCTGGGCTAGAGTGCCATGGCGTCAGCCTAGCTCACAGCAACCTCAAATCGTGGGCTCAAGCAATCCTTCTGCCTCAGCCTCCTGAGTAGATGGGACTACAGGCATGTGTCACCATGCCTGGCTAATTTTTTCTATGTATTTTTAGTTGGCCAGTTAATTTGTTTCTATTTTTAGTAGAGATGGGGTCTCGCTCTTGGTCAGGCTGGTTTTGAACTCCTGACCTTCAGCGATCCTTCCGCCACGGCCTCCCAGAGTGCTAGGATTATAGGCGTGAGCCACCACGCCCGGCCCTGTCTTTAGGTTTTGACCTCTCTAGAGATTCCACATTCAAAACAGCACTTCATTCTGAGGTTCTTATTATACATTCCTCGCTGTTTTTTGCTGTCTTTCCTGCTAGGAACTTTCCAGGCTTTCTCGAAGCTTCCTTCTTTTTGTCCACTGGTGGTGTGCCGCTTTCCCTGGGCTTCTTTCCTTGGCACTCTCTTTTGCCAAACTCTCTCTGTCTCTCTCTTTTCACTGCCCTCTTCTCTCTCTTTTAAGGTTATTAGATACTTACTCTGGGTCAGGCACTCTTCTAAGTACAGTACGTAAAATAACTCAGTTAGTTTTCACAGCCTTTCACATTTGAGGGAACTGAAACAAAGAAGTGAGGGTCATTTGCCCAAGGCCACGTAGCTAGTGACAGCATTGTGATTCCGACCCTAGCCTTTTGGCTTCAGAGCCTGTGATCTTAACCCCTCATCACACACCTTCTTTCCTTATTTCACAAGCCCATTTAACTGAGCTTATCTATTTCTTTAGCTTCAACTTTCAACTATAAGCTCCTTTATTTGATATCTCTAGTGCCAATGGTGTCTTCGTCTGAGTTCTGGTTTCATGGCCTCTGCTGCTCAGTGGACAACTTCTCTAGCGTTTCCCTGCGGCCATTAAACTGCTGGTATCCCTCCGACCAAACTCATTATCTTTCCTGTCTCTGTGCTAAGTCTTGGTTTATGTTGTCTCCATTCTCCTTGTCACCGATGCAAGAACCTGGGAGCTGTCCCACAGTTTTCCATCTCCTGACTGTGCACGTCTAACTGATGATCAAGTCCAGTTTATTCTACCTCTTTGTCATTTTTACCTCATTTCTGTTCCCTTCCCTTCTTCCCTCCTGCTACCACAGCCACACTTGGGGATTATAGTAAATATTATTCTCATTATTTAGAGCAAGGAATTAGTTTTTACCTTATGATATTGTGAGCCTCTTAACTGATAATGTTCTTTTCTTTGAAACAGTAATTTTATTACTATTTTCAATTCTGTTCTATGTTACTCTACCCACAATAAACTATTTGCAGTTTCTGCAAATTTGCTAACATATATATGTGTGTGGGTTTACGTAAACACATCTGGGCTCTTGCCTATGCTGGAATGCCTTTTCTTACCTTGCCTTCTTGACAAATATTTTCCAAGTCTCAATTCGGGGTCATTTTATTCTGGAAATTGCTATTGACACCTAACTTTTGCCGACTCAATATAACAGTATACTTTTTAGTTTTTAACACCTATTGCTCTTATTTGCTTAAATATTTTTGTTCCTTCTGAAATGTAATCTCTTTGGGATCAGAAACTGTATCTTATCTTTCTATTCTCAGTGGCCTAATACAAGCCCCAACTTTAGAAGGGGCTCATGATGTGATGCTACAAATAATAATAGTCATTCTTACTGTGTGAGTACCATGTGACAATGACATCTCAGCAAAGCCCACATAGACCACTTCTATATTTTGGAGATTTTCATAACTTTGTAATAGTTTTTAATCATTTTTAAGCCCTGTTTTTCTGCAATAGTAATAGAAGAACCCTTAAAAAACAAGTATGTGTCACATGGTGATTCCAAGAAGGGGGGAAGTTGGGGAAAACCACATCCTGCTTTCAAAGGAACCACCGAAGACCATGAGCAACGTGAGCTGAGACAGTTTATCAGCAGTGAGTGAGCCGCTCACAAAAATGACCAATTCTCTGTCATTTTACATAGCTGAGTCAGGCATTCTAGGCTCATATGTGGGAAAGGGACACCATAGAGCAAGAAATTGCTTTGATGTTCCCAGTTTTAGTTTCCTATGTCTGTCACAACAAGGTACCACAAACTGGGTGGTTTTAACAACAGTGATTTTGTTTTACAGTTGGTTCTAAAGGTTGGAAGTTGGAAATCAAGGTGTAGACGGGGTTGGTTCCTTTTTAAGGCCCTGAGGGAAAAACTCACTGGCGCCTCTTTTCAAGTTTCCGGTGATTGCTGACATCCTTGGCGTTTCTTGGCTTGTAGCTGTACTTCTCCAATCTCTGTCTTCATTGGGCCATGTCCCTCTTTTTATAAGGATACCCTAATCCAATATTATCTCATCTCAATTTGACTATATTGCAAAGACCTTCTTATTCACATGTTCTAGGGGTTCAGAGTTGAGCATATATTTTTTGAGGACACAATTCAATCCACAACACTCCCTCAAATCCCCTTGGAACATACACTCAGCATAGAGGCTTGTTTGCTTTGTAGGTGGTGGTGGTGAGGATGGTTAAGAGGTGAACATGGCTGGAGAATCTGGGGTTCTGTGTCACAAGTTGTTCCTTCATTTCTCCATTTCAGATGGATGAAGCTAAGAGGTATTTTGTTTTGTTTTTTTGAGACAGAGTCTCACTCTCTTGCCCAGGTTAGTGTGCAGTGGCATCATTATAGCACACTGTAACCTCAAACTCCTGGGCTCAAGCCGTTCTCTAGCCTCAGCCTCCTGAGTAGCTGGAACTATAGGTGCACCCCGCCTCGCCCGGGTAATTTTTATATTTTTGGTAAGATGGGATCTTGCTCTTGCTCAGGCTGGTCTTGAACTCCTGAGCTCAAGCAATCCTCCCACCTTGGCCTCCCAAAGTGCTAGGATTACAGGCATGAGCAACTGTACCTGGCCAAAAGTATTATTTATTAATTTTTATCGTCTAAGATTTCTGAAATCATATTTGAAGTACATATATTTTGAGTTTAATAATTTAAAACATTCTAAAACATGTTTGCTATAAAGACATGGTCAGAAGTTTATATTCTTTTTAGAGTTTTAAAGAATTTAAATGATCTACAAAATCACTTAATCATTAGAAAATTAAATCAATATGCCAAAAATCATATTTACACAAATAATAAAAATAAAGGAGAATATATAATAGATAAACTAAAGAAATATAAAATAGCAGGGCTGGAAGAACTCATAAAGGTTTTCCAGTTTAGGTAATGAATCTTGCCTTCTTCTGTGGGTAAAGCGAGGCTCATTTGAACATTTTTTTCCAAAGTTACCCAGCTAGTTAGTGGGCACAATTTAGACTATATTTCAAGTTTATTAAGTTCTAGCTTATTATTCTTTTCAGTATATCACAGTGCATGTTTCTTTGTATTATTAGATACTGTGATAGATTATTTTAGAATTTAGTTTTAGCTTTTCTAAGAGAAAGTGAATTGGCAAAAGGAATTTGGATTCTGAATTTCCTGGTGTATAGTTAGGTTAGTAGGTGGAATTAAGAGCATATTTTGTTGTCCCAAATAGGCCTTCTTGATAATAAAAGAGGTGTCATTAATAATTATATTAGGTCAACAGGTGTAAATTGTGAAGGCTTTGGGCAAACAGTTATGAGTAGCTTCCTATTAGGAGGTTTTATAATGACTAGAGATGCTTGTGGGTTGTCCCTACATTGTTTATTTCTAAATATTTTCGATGTATATGTCCATTTGACTATGTGACATAACCTAACAATCTAAAAAAGAGGATTTTCTACCCATAATTGTCTTTTGGAAAATCCTATAGTTTCTTTGAGAATGGAAGGAAGAGAGCTCCAAATCCCCAATTGAGAGTAATTAATTCATACAAATATATTTATTATATACCAGGCATTGTCCTGGGAGCTGAGAAATAGCAATGAAGAAAATAGACAAAAACCTCTATGTTGCTGAGGCTTCGTTTTAGTGATGAAACAAAGGTGATCTTACTAACTAACCTACACAATTGGCAAGATTTGAGTTTTGCATTGCTTTTTTCAGTAATGATGATAGAAGTATTAAAAGAATCTCCATTCTTAGGCCAGACCAAATTCCCTGGTGACCCATGCCATGTACTATAAGGCAGTAGATTGAGATGTGGTCAGGGATGCAACTGAGGTCATCGCTCAGACAGTTTTTTGTCTGTGAGAATATCTGAGCAATATGGTAACTAGGCTATGGCTGTGAATTCTCTAGTCTTACAGTTTGATCCGGTGAGCTGATAAGTTTACAAAAAAAGGAAACTCATTTGTTTAGCCCGAGGGAAACATTTTGCCAATTTTACAGTTGGATAGTTTTGTTTTAAAAAAATGCATTAGTAGTTATTTCAGTATTAAGATTTTCCATAAATTAAATCTGTGTGGATTTCCAGCTGAGTTAGAATTTTACCGAAATGATAGAGTCCTGCTAATTACTATGTTAAGTAAATCTTCATCCTCTCTGTAAATAACATAGGTGGTAATTTGCCCTTCTGTAGATGTATAAATTAAGCCACCAGGAGGTTAAGTAATTTGCTCAAGGTCACAGTGTGTGGCAGGGTAGAAATTGAATCTAAAAGCTTTGATGCCTAATTTTTTTCAAGTCAAATAATCTCTTTTCCCACATTTAGCTACATCTAATAATCTGTATGTATATATTTGTAAATAATTCATTTACTTATCTAGCTATCATAACATCAGTATCGTCAATATCAATTTGATATTGGAAGTGCTGTGGTTTATTCCAGCAAGAACGACTGAATGATGATTTTATTCTAATGATCCTCAAGAACAGACGACCTCAGGGAGATGGATGAGTTTAGGTCAAGAAATATTTACATTCCCAAACTTATTCAGGTATTTGTGTAGTAGCATGTAGGAAAAAATTTAATTAAATCTTTCTTATTAAGTTTTATTCTCCTCTTAGGCCTACTCTAGGCAAGAGTGTACTGTGAGTAGCTTTTCTGGGCTACCCATAATGCCTGGTAGTCACTTTCTAAAACTTGATGAGGTCCCAGAATTTGGGAGCTAGGTATATATGACAAGTTTTCACTCTTCTACATTTTATAGGATAATATCATCCCTAACCCAAATTATGAACAAGAAAGTCCAGTTGTGTATTTATTACCACCATAATCACCACTATCATCTAAATATAGTTAAGCTGTCATCTGCATTTAAATATGTATGCCATTTATAGTGATACATCAAAGAGAAACAAAATAAAACAAAGATCCCAAAATATAGCTCTAACTCTTACAGAATAAAGATGAGAAGCCATTCTCAAATTCTCTTGTGCCCAACAATAATGAACTAAAATAATTTTATTCCAACTACTCATCCAAACACTTTTTTAAAAATTAAAAGACAAGAAGGTTTAAGGATGTCAACATGGCTTCTAAAGAGAAGTCGTATATACAACATGGATTCTAAAGAGAAAGTCTGCAATGGTTTTTCTTAAGACCATAGGCCCACAATGGCAGTGTGTGAATATAATATCTTAGACCAAACAAAGAAGTTCCAAACATCAAACTAACGAAATTCACACAGGTGCTATTTATTCCACACACAGGCATATCTCATTTTATTGCGCCTCTCTTTATTGTGCTTTGCAGATAGAGTGTGTGTGTGTTTTTTTTCCACAAGTTGAAGGCTTATGGCAACCCTGAGCCCAGTAAGTCTCTAAGCTCCATTTTCCCAACTGCATGTGCCCACTTCATGTCTCTGTGTCATATTTTGGTAATTCTTGCCATTTTTCAAATCTTTTAATTATTTTTATATCTGTTACAGTGATCTGTGATCAGTGATCAGTGATACTACTATTGTAACTGCTTTGGGATGCCATAAACTGGGCCCATATAAGAGAGTAAACTTGATCAATAAATCTTGTGTGTGTTCTAACTGCTCCCCTCACTGGTCTCTCTCCTGCCTCTCTCTCTCTCCTTGGGCCTCCCTCCTCCCTGAGACACAACAGTATTGACATTCAGCCAATTAATAACCTCTATAATGGCCTCTGGTGTGCAAGTCAAAGGAAGAGTTGCACATCTCTCACTTTAAATTGAAAGCTAGAAATGATTAAGTTTAGTGAGAAAGGCATGCCAAAAGCTGAGATAGGCCTAACGCCAGGCCTCTTGCGCCAAACAGTCAGCCAAGTTGTGAATGCAAAGGGAAAGTTCCTGAAGGAAATTAAAAGTTCAGCTCCACTACATATGAATGTTAAGAAAGCAAAACAGCCTTATTGTTGATGTGGAGGTAGTTTTAGTGGTCTGGATAGAAGATCAAACCAACCACTACATTCCCTCAAGCCAAAGCCTAATCCAGAACAAAGCTCTAACTCTCTTCAATTCTATGAAGGCTGAAAGAGGTAAGAACACTGCAGAAGAAAAGTTTGAAGCTAGCAGAGGTTGGTTTATGAACTTTAAGGAAAGAAGCCATCTCCATAACATAAAAGTGCAAAGTGAAGCACTAAGTGCTGATAGAGATAGTGCACAAAGTTTTCCAAAAGATCTAGCTAAGATTACTGATGAAGGTGCCTACACTAAAGAACTGACTTTCAATGTAAGTGAAATAGCATTCTACTGGAAGAAGATGCCACCTAGGACATTCATAGCTAGAGAGAAGTCAGTGCTTGTTTTTAAAGCTTCAAAGGACTGACTGATTCTCTTGTTAGGGGCTGGTGACTTTAAGTTGAAGCCAGTGCTCATTTACCATTATGAAAATTCTAGGGCCCTTAAGAATTATACTGAATCTACTCTACCTGTGCTCTATAAATAGAACAATAAAGCCAGATGACATCTGTTTATAGCTGTTTATAATATGGTTTGTTGAATATTTTAAGACCTACACTGTTGATACTTACTGCTCAAAAAAGAAAAAAAAGATTCCTTCAAAATATTACTGCTCATTGACAATGCACCTGGTCAGCCAAAAGCTTGAATGGAGATGTACAAAGAGATTAATGTTTTCATACCAGCTAACACAACATCCTTTCGGCAGCCCATGGATCCAAGATTCATTTTAACTTGTCTTGCTATTTATGAAATACATTTTATAAGGCTGTATCTGCCATAGATAATGATTCCTCTGATGGGTCTGGAAAAGTAAATTGAAAACCTTCTGGAAAGGATTTGCTATTCTAGATGTCATTGAGAACATTCATGATTCATAGGAGAAGGTCAAAATATCAACATTAACTGGAGTTTGGAAAAAGTTGATTCTAACCCTCATGTATGACTTTGAGGGGTTCAAGACTTCACAAGAGGAAGTCACTGCAGATGTGTTAGGAATAGCAAGAGAACTAGAATTAGAAATGGAGTCTGAAGATGTGACGGAATTACTGTGATCTCATGATTTATTTATTTATTTATTTATTTTGAGACAGAGTCTTGCTCTGTCACCCGGGTAGAATGCAGTGGCATCATCATAGCTCACTGCAATCTCAAACTCCTGGGCTCAAGCAATCCTCCTGCCTCAGCCTCCATAGTAGCTGGGACTATGGGCGCATGCCACCATGCCTGGCTAAGGCTAATTTTTGGATTTTTAGTGGAAACAGAGTCTCACTCTTCGGGTGATCTCAAACTCCTGAGCTCAAGTGATCCTCCCACCTTGGCCTCCCAAAGTGCTAGGATTATAGGCAGATGCCACTGCACCCTGCCCAAGATTCAGTTTTATGTACTTTTCCTCATACTCATTTTTGCTCACACTCTTATCACATTTATTCTCATTCTTTTGTTCTTCTGGCTAATGTATAACTTAGTGTTAATTTTCTTTTGAGAGCAAAAAGTTTGCAGGATATGAATCACTTCCTTCTATGTACACTCTATGTTCCTGTAATATACTTACTGATCTTATTGTAATTTTTTTCCCTTAAAATTTGCTCTACCTTACCAGATTGTGAGCTCTTTGGTAGGGCTCATGACAAACCCTGTCTTTTTATCCCCAGTGCATAGTATAGCCCCTGGTTACATGGTAGGGACTTTATAAACATTTGTGGAAATAAATTGATTTGGTCTATTTGCAGTACTAACAGCAGGAGGGTAAATACCTGCTGCTTTCTTGTTTCTAGCACTATATACGTTAATTAGCTGCTGAGTTGAGTTTTTCTAGATAAATAGTTCTCCATGTAAAGTAGGAATAATAATAGTTCCTTACCCATAAGTTAATGGTGAGAAATAAATGGGATAATACATGTAAAGTGTTTTGCATAGAACATAGTAAATATTCAGTTTTGGTTAGCTATTATGTAGCTGCTACTTTTATTGTCATTATTATTAATTTTGGTTTGGTTTTGGTAACTAATACTCTATATCAGATGAAGAACATAATTGTGGAATCTTTTTTTTGTGTCCTCCCCAAATTTATACATTGTAATTTTAACCCCTAATGTGATAGTATTAGGAGGTGGGGCCTTTGGGAGTTAATTAGGTCATGAGGGTAGGGCTCTCATGAATAGGATTAGTGCCCTTATAAGAAGAAACATGAGAGAGATGGTTTCTTTCTGGGCTAGGTCATGATACAGCAAGAAGACAGTCTTCTGCAAACCAGGAAGAGAGCTCTCACCAAACACTGCATCTGCTGGTGCCCCAGACTTGGATTTCCCAGCCTCTAGAACTATGAGAAATAAATGTTGGTTGTCCAAGACACCCAGTCTTTGGTATTCTGTTATAGCAGCTCAAACTGACTAACACAGAAATTGGTAGTGGGAGTAGGGTACTGATGTAACAATTACCTAGAAATATGGAAATGGCTTTGAAACCAGGTAATGGGTAGAGGCTGGAAGAGTTTTGAGGTGCTTGCTAGATAAAGCCAACATTGCTGTGAGGGATCTTAAAGGTGATTCTGGTGAGGGCTCAGAAAGAAAAAAAGAAGAGCTATAGAGAAAGCTTCTATCTTACTAGAGAATACATGAACAATCATGTAGAGAGTGTTCGTAGAAATATGGACATTATGGGCAATTCTGATAAGGACTAAGATGGAATGGGGAAACATGTTGTGTAATAGAGAAAAGGTTATTCATGTTATAAAGTGACAAAGAACTTGGCTGAGAGCCGGGCGCGGTGGCTCACGCCTGTAATCCTAGCACTCTGGGAGGCCGAGGCGGGCGGATCATTCAAGGTCAGGAGTTCAAGACTAGCCTGAGCAAGAGCGAGACCTCGTCTCTACTATAAATAGAAATTAATTGGCCAACTAAAAAAAAGAAAATATATAGAAAACATTAGCCAGGCATGGTGGCGCATGCCTGTAGTCCCAGCTACTTGGGAGGCTGAGGCAGAAGAATTGCTTGAGCCCGGAGTTTGAGGTTGCTGTGAGCTAGGCTGATGCCACGGCACTCTACAGCCCAGGCAACAGAGTGAGACTCTGTCTCAAAAAAAAAAAAAAAAAAAAAGAACTTGGCTGAGTTGTGTTCATGTTCTAACGTTTTGTGGAAGGTAGAACTTGCAAGCAAGAGTTTCAGGGCTGGTTTTGTTCCTCCTGACTGCTTATAGTGAAACACCGGAAGAGAAAAATACATTGAAGATAAAATTGTTAAGCAAAAAGGAACCAGAACTTAAAGATTTGGAAAATTCTCAGTTCTGGTATATATTATAAGAAATTAGACAGTGTGACGGAAAGAGAAGAGTAGGGTGTGGAGGACCCACCATTTGATAAGGAGATTACTATGGGTGTGAACCATGGACCTAATCAGCCACCCCAGCAGAAACATTTCCAGTTTGATCTGAAGGGGACAGAGAAATAACAAAATGAAGGAAGGTTGTAGAACTTCTTAGACCTGTAAGACCAGACCATAAAGCTACTCAGCTTCAAAAGGAGGAAGATTGACCCCAAAAGTGATTCAGAGATCGTCAGGGCTGCCACTCTCACCACAGGCCCAGAGTGCATGGGCCAGGGGCAAAGTTGCTGTCACTGTAGTTTCAAAAGTGTGACCACTGCCTGGCAGAGCTGCAGGGGCACAGCCGCTGCTCCTGGGGGTGGGACCTCTGCCCCTGTGGGTCTGGAAGGCAGGGCATCGAGCTAAAGAGAATTATTCTCAAGCCTTAATATATCGTAGTTTGCCTTGTTAGGTTTTGGTCTTGCCTGGGACCTGTCATCATCACCTCCTTCTTTACTATTCCTCTCTTTTGGAATGGGGATGTGGATCCTATGCTTGCCCCATTATTGTATTTTGGAAGCATGTAACTGGTTTGGTTTTATAGGTTCACAGCTGGAGAAGAGTTTTCCCTCAGGATGAACTGTACCTTGAGTGTCACCGATATCTGATTTAGATAATATTTAGGTGAGACTTTGGACTTTAGATTTTAGAGTTGATACCTGAAAGAGTTAAGACTTTTGGGTTGTTGGGACAGAATGAATGTATTTTGCATGTGAGGATGTAAATTTGGAGAATATAACTGCATGTTTGTGTCCCTCCTAAATTCATATGTTGGAACCTGAATCCCCAACATGATGGTATTTGGAGGTGGGGACTTTGGGGGGTAATTGGGGTTAGATTAGACAATGAGGGTAGAGCCCTCATAATAGGATTAATGCCCTTATAAAAAGAGCAAGAAACACAAGATCTCTCTCTGCTTCCTGCTCCAAGGAAAGGCTGTGTGAGAATGTAAGCAGGAATTGGGCCCTCACCAGGTATGGAATCTGCTGGCTCCTTGATCTAGGACTTAGCCTCCAGAACTGTGGAAACAACAGTTTGTTGTTTACGCCACCCAGTCTACGCAATTTGTTATAGCAGCCCAAACTGACTAGGACAGCAGCATCCAGTTTCTATTGGCTGTTGTTATCATTATTGACTTGGTTTTAGTGTTAAGGCATTGTAATCAATTCTAGAATAATAAAGTGTTTGCATACCTCTTCGTGATTAATGAGGACCTGAAAGAATCTTTAAGCACAGAAGTTTACCTTTCTCCAAATTAGATGTGAGTGTGTGTGTGTGTTTTCCTTTCTTCTCTGGCAAGAGAGTGTCAGAAAATTACTTTGGCCTCTCTTAAGAAGGTAACTGACCTCTGAATCTCTGAAGACAGCTCCCTTGTGAAGTGTGGTTAACAGGTTTTCTGGAAACACTAAGGTTAGCCACACTTGGTTACTGAGACTGGGAGGCAGGCAGGTGACCCCATTGTTTGGATAAGGAGGTAGAATCAGAAACGCCTTATTTGGAAGATGGTAAAAGAACATCTGCCTGATCCTCGTGAGTGGATCCCTGGAGGAGGGGTAGTGGACTGTGATTCTGGATCTTCAAGGAGCAACACAGTGCGCTTGGGAAACTGCGTCCTTGGCTGGACAGCAGGGGCACCTGGTTTGAAAGTCTCAGCTCCAAGATTTATAATCCAGGTGTCCAGTTCCTGGCTTGGTTGAGTTTAGCATAGAAGATGATCAAAGGAGCAGAGTGTCCCTTGCTATGACATAGATGAATAAGCATCATCACAGAATGTGATGTTAGAAGCAAACATTACTTCTGTAAATTGAAAGACAAACAGTTTAAAAGCATAACTGAGGAGAGTTAAAACCATAAATAAGGCAGAATCCACAGGGTCTAAATGAATGAATGACTTTTAATTGGGAAAATTTTTTTTTTTTTTTGTGATACAGTTTCACTCCGTTGCCCCGGGTAGAGTGCAGTGGCATCATCATAGCTCACTGCAACCTCCAACTCCTGGGTTCAAGTGATCTTCCTGCCTCAGCCTTCTGAGTAGCTGGGACTACAGGTGCGAGCCACCGCACCTGGCTAATTTCTCTATTTTTTAGTAGAGATGGGATCTTGCTCTTGTTCAGGCTGGTCTCAAACTCCTGGCCGCAAGCGATCCTCCCATCTTGGTATCCCAGAATGCTAGGATTATAGGTCTGAGCCACCACAGCCGGCTTCATTTGGGATAGTTTTAATTGTTGTACAATGTCTAATCAGTCCTTAACTTCATCTAGTGTATTTAAAAAATAATATCAAGGCCAGCTACTCGGGAGGCTGAGGCAGGAACATGGCTTGAGCTCAGGAATTTGAGGTTGCAGTGAGCTATGATGATGCCACTGCATTCTATCCAGGGTGACAGAGCGAGACTCTGTTTAAAAAGAAAAAAATCAGATAGTGTAGTTTTTACCTCTAAAAGATTGATTTGGTTATTTTCTTTGATATCTTCCAAGTTTTTACTTAACTTTTTTAATATCTGGAAGACAGTATTATACTTGTTTTAATGTCCTTGTCTGCTGATTCTAACATCTGTTCCAGTTCTGGGTTGGTATTAATTGGTTAATTTTCTGCTTATTATAGGTTGTACTTTCTTATGATCTTGCTTGCCTGCTTTCTTGGATGATTGAATGCTGGACATTGTAAATTTTACCCTGTTGGGTGCTGTATATCTTTGTATTCCTATAAATATTCTTGAGCTTTGTCCTGGGATGCAGTTAAATTAGTCGAAAACAGTTTAATTACTTTAGGTCTGTTTTTAAGATTTGGTTGGTGGGCCTAGTACAGTATTTAGTCTAATTATTCCCCACTATTGGGGTAAGATGAGTAGTTGTTTTCACCCCAAATTCCACAAATTATGAAAGTTTGCACAATCTGGCTGGGAAAATAGGCTATTCCTGGCCTTGTGTGACTGCTAGACACTCTTCCCTTTAACCATCTTGGATGGATATTTCCTGGCCACAGGCAGTTTCCTCAAGTGCCTACACTAATCAATATTCTGCTAAATGCTTAAAGAATATCCTTTACAAATCTCTGGGTTCTATCTCTGCTCAGCTCTCTCCCCTCTGGTACTCTGTCTTGCAAACTCTAGCTGCCTTGGGTCTCCTTGGACTCTCAGCTCTGCCTTCTCAACTCAGATCATTCACTGGGCTCTGCCTGAATACCATCTCTTTGTGCCATGTCCTGAGAACTCTGCAAAGCAGTAAGTCGCCGCTGTCATAGGGATCAGATCATTCGTTTATTATCTCACAGGGATCACTTTAGTTTGTTGCCTGATGTTTTGTGTCTTGAAAACTGTTGTTTAATATATTTCGTCTGTTTTTCTCATTGTTGTTTCAGCCAGGAGAGTAAGTTTGTTCCCTGTTACTCCAACCTTGCTGGAAGCAGAAGTTCCAAATTAGTGCCTTAAAAAAGAAGTATGTCAATGGGAGAAGAAGAGGCAATAATCTTGGTGGTACTAAAATGATAGAAATGTTTGTTGCTAGAATGTTGTTATATTATGGCTGTAAAATAGTGTTTTTGCCTGTGGCAAACAGCCTGATGAAGTAAAGAGAATATAGGTGTTGGAATTGGTGCATTGAATTCCAGCTCTGTCTCTTACTAGCTGCCTGACTTTGAGCAACTTACTTAGTCTGTCTGAGCCCTGTTTTTAAATCTATATGTAAAAGAAGGGGAATATGAATATCTGATTCATAGTGCTATTGTAAGGATTAGATGAGATGATATATGCAAATTACCTGCTACAGTATTTGGCACATAGTAGCTCCTAAACAAAAGTTAATTTCTTTCTTTATTTGATTCTCTTATTCCCCATTTTTCCCATTTCTTCTACAAAATAATTGTGCATGTTTGCTATCATGATTTTATATAATCAGGGAAAAAAGCAAAAGGCCTCATTATAAATTTCTTCAGGATATAGACATAGAGTTTTCGTTCCTTTCTTCTTTTATTTCTTCATACATCAAACACCCCATATATAAAAGGGAATATCCTGCAAACTATGAAATAAAAATATGCACGATAGGGTCTTTGCTCTCTAAGAGCTCACAGACCAGCAAGTGAGATGGGCAAGTAACCTACAATGTGACAAGATGGCACCATAGAAACACCATCTCTTTGCAAAAGAGAAAGTCAGCGGCTTGCTGGCTGACAGATAAAAGCACCATGTCTGTATTCAATCAGTCTTCAACTTCTTTTGTTGTTTACTTCTCCAATATCTGATTTATTTCAAGACTCAGGCTCTGATCCAGCTGACCCTGTCGCTGCAGAAACCATTTGATTCTTCCTACTTAGTGTGTTCAAAAGTCACTTTGTGGTAGACTGTATTCTTAATGAGCTGACAAAGCTGGGGCAGAGTTCCCCGAGTCAAGGCACCTCATCTGGGGGACTCATTGCCTCTGGACACGAAGTGATTACCTAAGGCACTGACTTTAGGAAAAGATGAAAGGCATCTCTTTATAAGCCTTCCTTGATCTTGACACTGAAGGCCTAGATGGCATTCTCATCAAGCTTTTACTAACTCATCACCAAGCAATCAATAAGAACTTGGCAGAAAAGAAGAAAGAAGGACATGATTCTACTTCAGGGAGGGAATTAAAATTAGCGTAAAGAAGAACAGTCTTACAGTGGAAATAGCAGAGGAATGGGAGTGAGGAGACCAAGCTTTCAGTCTAATCCTTTTATGTAAAATGGTATTAGACAACTACCTTGGAGTTTTTAAATTCTAGGCTCCGGCTATGGAAGAAATTAAATGCTGCAGTGCTATGCTTATCAGTAAGAAAGTCCAATAAAGATTTATGATCATGTATGTTATTTAACAGAGGTTTTATTTCTTGCAGTGTAGCTTGAAATTTGTTTATTTCCGACCACAAAAAATATAATTTTCCTTTTGACTAAAAGACAGTAACTCAGTGTTTCTTTCTTTAAGTGCTCCTGTGGTAGAAATAGAGAAGGAGGTGCTTACAAACCGGAGAGGAAGTGGCACCACATGGTCAGACAGATTGACTGTCGCTAGCCCCACCTGGTGTGGGTGATTTGTGTGGTGCATATGTCTCTTTTTGGTCCCATATCTTTTCAGATGAAATTACTCCACTCGCTGGAGACCCAGGGTTTACTTAAATCTGGGATGGATGCAAATAGCAATTTGATGCTGCACATCTCTAAACTATGCCTTTGGATAGAAACGTGTCGAGGGCAGGAACTGCTGTGCTTAATACATACATGTTGAATGAGTACTGGGCACTCAAAAGCCCACCTGTTTGAGAGGCAACTTAGAATAATGGCTAGGCACATGGGCTTTGAAGTCAGATTCCTGCTCCGCCACTAACCATGTAAGTTAATTAATCGCTCCGTGTTTCAGTTTTCTCCTCTGTAGAGTGGGAATCATAGTTACCTCATTAGGTTGATGCAAGGATTCCATAAGGTAATACAAGTCAAGACCTGACACAGTGCTGAGGAGACACTCATTAAGCCCAAGCAATATAAGAGGAACCAGGGCAGAACAGATAATGATAATAATCAATAACTTAATAGTACAGGAAGAATGGATATTGTTCTTGTTTCACAAATGAGGAAACTGAGGATCAATGAGCTTAAGTAGCTTGCCTCAGGCCATACAGCTAGGAAGGAGAGGAACCAGTTCTACATCTCTTGATTTTAGACCCCTTAAGTCAGTCTAGTGCTGTCTCCAACAATGCACTGCTTCAGGTGGACAGACGTCATTACTTGTCCACTGGGCCAAATGTGACTCTGGAATATGGGTATGTGCCAAATGGTATGAGCCATATTTAGACAAGGGATTGCTAGCTTTCTGTGATAGTAACCTGCAACATTGATATTTCTGTGAGTTTTCCGTAGCATCCAGTGCTCAGGTATCATCAAGAACTTCCATTTTTACATTACAACTGACATTCATTTTCTAAACAGGAAAGACCTCCTGACAGTAGCTCTTATCTAATTTGTCCAACATTTGCTTAGAGAAGTGACAGCTGCTGACCTTTTAATCCACATTGTGTATAGCCGTAAAGATATTCTTTATGACTTTAACAACATGATAGTCAATTTCCATTGAAGCAGACACTATCTTAGATGATTCATGTACTTATCTAATTTATCGTTACAACATCCCTAGAGAGATATAGTTTATTATGATTTTTTCCCCAAGGTTATACACTTTGCAATGGAGGTAGGATGTGAACCTATGACTTCTTCAAAGAGGCTTCTTCCAATTTCCTTCTCTTTGAGTATATGACAATGCTTTGCTCTTAACAAACCAACAGATATTTCATTTCATTTCATTCATCACAATGCAACTAAAAAATTACTGATTGAATTGTTACTCTGTGCCCAGCCCAGTGCTACAGTTCCAAGCATCTTAAAACCTTGTTATGGAGTCTTAATATCTTTTTGTTTCAGATTATGCTATTTTAGGGAAAGGTATAATTTACATCATTTAAAGCTATTCCCCGGCATATCTTTGAGACTTAATAATGATTTTGTGGAGGTGGGAAGATAGAGAGATAAAAAAGAATTCGTGCCAAAGAAAGACCTCCATGCACAAGATCGTTGGCTCTGTTTAAGAGGGATGAAAAAAAACATGAGATGGCCTGTATTTTATTAGGATAACACACTTAAGATGTAATGTCAAGTTCTGAGCCAAAACTATGTAGAGTAACTTTTAGACATTTTTGTATTGCTGCGAAGTAATTCAGGGCCAGAGCAGGGGTGGCTAAATACAGCCTGCAGGCCAGATTAAGCCCACAAGGATATTTTGTCCGCACTCAGCTCCCACTGAGAACAAGCAACAACATTCAGCTGTGGGCGGATGCTGACTCACAGACTCTGCTGCTACTCAGAGCCTTGCCAGCAGCACCAACTAGCTGCAGAAAGATGGGATAGGTCAGTGTAAATTTGACCTCCAAGGTCCCTTCAGGCTGTTATTCCCTGGGACTTGGTGATTCATTCCTGGATTGGTTGGTTAAGCGCAGCCATGGAGAGAGGCATGGCAGGATGGAAGGGCGGCTGTGGCAGAGAAGGGTCAGCAGCAGGAGTGCCAAAGAGGATGCTCACTCTTGCTCTTGCAGGACTTCAATCCCTCTAGAGTCACCCTTCTGCGTGTCCACGAGTCCTCAGGAAAGGATTCTTAAGTGCTTGGCGCCAGCCTGCCTGCCCGCCGCTGCCCCTTTCAGCATCCCGTTACCTACCGGTCATTCACTAGGAACCGCGGTGCTCCCGTGTAGCTAAATCAGGGGCCTTTGAGAGGCCATAGCTGCACTCTGCTCTGCCACATAGTGGGAAAGAATGTCTGTCTTCCATTTTCAGTTAGACTTCGTTTTTTTGCTCGTGAACTCTTTCCCCCTGTGCCTTAGACATAAAACCTTGGGGAGCTGGCACTGGGACTTCACAGAATAACAGACATGACGTTGGACTCAGGAACACTGCCCTCTGATGGCCAAAGCTTTGTTTCTGGCTTTTGTTCTGATAGGGTAGGAGCTCTTCCCTAAGAAGGGACTTGTGGTCCCTCATGCAAATAGACCTTGGAGGACCAAGCTACCAGCTTGCCAGACATATCCATGCCTGTTTGAATCTCAATAGTGGGCACAATTTAGGTTACCAGAGAACCCTAATATACAAGTTATTAATGAAATGTCAAATCCACACTTTATTGTCCTTGAGTCAATATGATGTAAATAATTAGAATTCTAAGATTTGCCCATAATCAGAAAAAATTATTTTAGAGAAATCTCGATTCTCTGAGTATGATATAATATGGAGTCAAGAAATGCCAAGAAAGAGAAAAAAATGGCATAGAACATAGATGACAGGGGAAGAATGGTGGATAGGATGGAAAATTCTGAAAAAATAATATTTTTAATCCATTTTAGGCTTAACAGAGGAATTACATTTTTGCAAAATAGTCACAATATCATGCTCTTAACATTTTATAAATAAAATGTAACTTTAAATTTAGTTTGAGAAAAATCAGTGTGGACAATGGAAAACTCCAATATGTTAAAATATGAAAGAAAACCAACTGTAATGCAGAATGGAGAAAACTACGTACCTAATTGTATCAGTCACTTTAAACTTTCATTTTCAAGGTTATCACCCTTCAGTGAAGATAAACACTACTAAAAGCTTGTCAGCTCTTTTTTGAGACAGGAAAAAGGATTTGTTTCTTTGCCTGTCTCAAGGAGATAGATGTGGACATCAGTGTCCTTCTACAAAGCAGTCGATGAGCCCAAACAAGATGAAGTGGCAGCATGTTGATGGAGTATATTCAGAGGTGACAAGCAGCCTTGCAGACAGTGATGTTTTCCTCGTTATTCTGCAAACAAACTTCAGAGAGCTCTTACAATAGGAAAAAGGAAAAAAAAAATTGCCCTGCCAAGGTTAGAAGTTAGGAATGCATTGTGTCTTGAAGATGGGCCAGCCAACGGATGAGGACATAGAGTTTTCTGTTGCCTGAAGGGCACTTTCTTAAAAAAAAAAAAAAGATAAGAATATCCTAAACATTAATTTAAAGCATTCAGAGAATGAAATAGACTTTGGACTTTTTTTTTTTAGGTTAGACTCAGACAGTTCTTTTATAAGAAATGTCACAAATTCTTTGCCAAAGTGTGAACTGGGTAGCTCTTTGAACATTAGAAATGGTTAGAAGTGTGAAAGTTTTGAAATATTATCTGTTCCAATTGTCTCTTTTAGAAGAATAGAAAGATGAGGCCCAGAGAGTATTAATTAACTTAATTGGGGTAACAGGAATTTAGTGTAGGGAGGACCAAGACTAGCACTTTTACTTGAAGTCTTGTAAGTTTTATTCTATTATCCTGTGCTATACTGAATATACACTATGTCATGCAAAATTACAGAACTTTTGTGTGTGTGTGTGTGTGTGTGTGTGTGAGTGAGAGAGAGAGAGAGAGAGAGAGAGAGAGAGAGAGAGAGAGAGAGAGACTAATAAACAAGTCTGTTCAGCTACCATGCGGTAGCTGCCATTTTTTCCTTCTGTCCAGGCTCCTCCTGCTGGGTAATACTTTTGTGGGATGTTCTCATTCTCTCCTGAAAAGCACGTGGCCACCATTCCTCTGTGTATTGCCCTGGAGGCCTCAAGTGCCAAGATGTTCTGTGGAGAAATGGGGGAAACTATTTAATATTAATACCTCTTCCCTTCTCTTCCTTTTTGTCTTCAACTTGAATGTTCTATGGGCAGACTTTCATTTTTTAATGCAAAGTTTTTGGCATTAGCTGTCTAAGGCATAGACTGATTTTAAGTCCTTTGACTTTTCTGTTACTGTTATTTCCAGAGGCTTTGCGGCCTCTGGCATCCGTACATTGGACAACTGGCAGGAATTAGCGTGACATGTGGAGTTGTTAGCTGCTTGCTGCTTGAGTAGCTTTTATGATTTCCAGTGAGTACAAAAGGAGTCAAAGGGCTATAGCTGTATATCTTTTTTTCTCTTGAGGAAACTTGGGCCTCTAGGGGAGTCAAGAGTCAAGAGTTTTGGCAAGAGTCTTAACTGGCTAGAAGTTGATGCAGAAGTGGGTTAGGGAAAACCCCTTGCTAATCTCGTCACTTCTTGGCTCCACCACTTATATGCCATGTGATCCTGGGCAAGCAACCGAATTTCTCCAAAACTTACTTTCCTCATTTTTGACATGGGAATAATAAGAGTAGCTATCTCAAAGGTCTGTTTTGAATAAAAAAGGAGGTACTGCATTAAGTCACCTCATGTCACACTGACTTAATAAACATTGTTATTAGTATTCCCTACCATTCCTCTCAGCAGGCAATAGTTAGGGCAAAAAGACTGGCAAGGATTGGAGATTGCAGGGGAAACATTTGCAAAGAGCGTACATAATAAAGAACTTGCATCAGAATATAGAAAGAACTCTCATAACACAAAAATAAGAAAACAAATGACCCAATTAAAGAATGGGCAAAGATTGAAGTAGACTTTCCATCAAATGGTAAATAAAGATGCTCATTAGTCACTGGGGAAATGCAAATTTAAATATAGTGAGACAGCATTACATATCAACTAGAAAGGCAATAGTCTAAAAGATGTAATGCCAAGTGTTGTCAAAGACATGGAGGAACTTGAACTTTCAAACATTGCTAGAGAGAATGAATAATGGAAATTGCAAAGCAATTTGGCAATTTCATAAAAGTTGAAAATACAGTTTCTTAGAATCTACCCAAGAGAAATGAAAACATAAGCCCATGAAGTCTTGTATGTTAACATTCATAGTTGCATTATTCAAAATAGCCAAACAAAAAGTGGGAAAAAAAAAATCTAAGTGTCCACCAGCTAGTGAATGGATAAAGAAACTATGATATACCCATTTTGTGGAATACTACTCAGCAATAAAAAGGTGTGAATTACTTAAATATGCAGCAACATGGGTAAACTTCAAAAACATCACGCAAAGTGAAAGAAGCCAGATACAAGAACTGTGTGGTAAGATTCCATTTATATAAAATTTTTAGAAAAAACAAAACTATAGTCAAGAAAAACAGATCAGTAGTTGTGTAGGAATGGGGTTTGGAGTTGGGATTGAAGGCAAATGGGCACAGGGAAACTTTCTGGGGTGATGGAAGTGTTGTAAAACTGAACTGGGGTGATACATGCACAAGTGTATACATTTATTAAAATTCATTGAACTGTATACAGAAAATGGATGGATTTTATGGTGTGTAGATGATACTTGAATAAAGCTGTTAAAATATATTTGAACAGGGAATATAATGGTCATTGATTGCTTTTTGGTTTCTTAGTATCCATTTCACCATTATTTTGGTAACAGTAGTGTAATCTTTTCCCCACAGACAAAAGCAAAGGATGGGCAGTTAGTATCCTGTTGTGAGAGACGAAAAATCCTATTTCAAACTTTATTAAGAAACAAAGAAGACAGTGAGTTGTTCGCAGTACTCCAGGCTTACATATGACTTGGCTCAACCTCAGTGGGGAAATAAGAAAAGTCTCACTGGCTATGATGGGTTTGCCTTGGGTCCCTGTGCCTTTCCTTGAACCAATCGCTGTTTCTAGGGAAATATAGTCCAAATGATTGGTCAAGAGTAAGTTACATGCCAATTTTGGCACCTTCCCCAGAAAATGACCAATTTTGGGTTTTTTTTCTTTGGGGAGATATTGAGTCCTTTGCCAATTTTATCTGCAATAGTTACAAAATGTTGGCCAAGGACGTTTTGGACCTATGATGTAAAAGTAGGATGTATGAGAATATTGGAAAGCCAAGGACTGGACTAACGTGGACCTTGCTTGTTTTCAGCTGCCTGTCATCCATTCCAACTTTTGATACTTTTAAATTTCTTTTTTGAGGATTAGCCTCTCTCTATTTTGAAAAATGGGATGAGGTGGGGCATATGACTGTAGATAAATTAATCAGATACTTTGTTCTATGAATGTGAAACTTGAGCAGGATACAGACAAGACTGAAATTGGCCAGAATGAATTCCTTCAAGAAAAGAAGGGGTGACCTGACGACTCCTGAAGCTCCTTTGGATCTGATTGTTCCCATCCATTATGTGAACTCTTGCAAATATTTCTAATAAATTCTCTTTCTGCCTAAACAAGACAGATTTAATGAACTAACAGCAGGCATTATGAAAGTAAACTAGCAATTCTATTATTAAAAACACGAACAAAAATAGACAGCTGATGAGTTTGTATGTTGGAAATTCTGTTTTGGTTTGTGGCTATCTACCACATTTGTGTCTGTCAGTCACGAGCATATGTGAGCATGTGCATCTGCAGGAGGGTGAATTTATCGTAGGTCAGGAGTGTGAATTTGAAGATAGGAAAGGGTGACAGTGAGACTATCAGCCTGCAGTGTGAATCCTTTATGTGCTGTATGTTGTGAGGCTAGAAATATGGCTTAGAAAGTGTAGTTTGCAAGAATATGATGTATAGAGCTGTGGAAGCAGGGTAATAAAAATCCTTTCTTTGAAGAAAGTAAGAAAAGTTAGATACGGGAGTCTTGCTTTAAACAGGGACTTACCTTTAATGAAAGAGGAATTGTGAGGCAAATCAGACCTAAAAGTGCTCTTTGTTGATTCAAGCAATATGTTGTTAATTATTACTCTTTGATGATAAAGAAAGCTAAGCAAGCAGCATATATAAGTCCATGGAACTAAACAAAGAAATAAAAAAACTTGCTTTATAACAAATCAGTTTGTGACAACCTCTCAAGTAAGACTAAAACTTGGTTTCTGCTTAACAGTAATTGGCAGATTCCTGGGATGTGCTTCCAGCCGTTCATTGTCAAAAGAAATAGACTCTCCTGCTCCGTGCTGTTTTATTAGCCAACTAGGATGTCAACCTTTGGGTTGTCAAAACCATGAAAAATATTTGGATAATTACGAGAAGACAGAAAGCATGACTGCCACAGAATAGAAATGAAGGTTCAGAAATTGAACTTAGCTTCAGACATCATGATACTTACAATTAATTTACACTAAGTTCTTGGTTTTACCATCTATAGAAATTTGGAATATATATATTTTAAAGATGATCCTTTTGTTCATTAACTCCCTTTTGCTCAAAATGAAGAACAAACATCAAATGAAAGTGCCTCTAACCATTTCTGTATCTAAAAATAATTTGGAATTTTGGTTATACTTCTACAATATGCAATGCCTGCTTTTCTGTGGCCAGGGATGGAGCTATTTGCTAATTTTCTTCCTATCAGATGAAAGGATCTTGAAGCTGGGCCTGAAGGTGGTCAGAGCTCAGAGACTCATGATAGGCCACTATTTATTACGCTAATAATAAGATCACTAATATGTTTTTCATATGGTACTTATTAATTATGAAGTCATTTCTATTCTGTAATCACTGATGGGATTTTATGAACTATAGATTAGCATTTGGAATTGCAAGGGCTGGTGGAATCCTGGAGCTGGAATATTAATTTTATTTTAAACCACAGTTGTCTGTTGCTCACCTATTTTTTGAAAATGTCTGGCATGTGGTTATTTAAGGATATTTAAAAACATCTGGATAATTTAAGTGGGGTTGTATAAGTGTCAGTATCAATAACTTTTAACTATTTTATTTTCTAGACTAGCACACTCTAATTATAAATTAAAAGAACCTGAAATATTTAGGTTCCCTTATTACACAGAGAGTTGAATAATTATTCTTACACGCACTTTGTGATAAGGTGGTACTCTTCACTGAGCATTGCCGTCAATCTTAAGCCAAGAAATACACTTCTATGAAGTGTCAAATCACTAGCTCCAAATCAAATTCTATCAAGTTATTCCCCATGTAATCAGCTGCCATCTTCAGTAACAAGTAGGCGACCATGTCCTACTTTCACTTTATTCCTGCTTGAGAGCCTCAGCTAGAGTCTGCATAAGGCTCAAGGACATAACAGGGAGGCTGGCTTCTAGAAATAAAGAAAATAAAATTCCTGCTTTGTTTCCTCCACTTCCTCTCCCCTACCTCCCTCACTGGCCCCCAGCACATCCTTATTCCTCCCCTATGTCCATGAAGTTTGGAAGAAGGACGTCTCATCTTAGCATGCTGTCTTACTTCATTCAGACTTCTTATTGTCCCATCATTAATCGGGTCATTCAGAGGCTTCATCTCCTCAGAAAGAAGAGCAAGTACTCAGGCAGCTTTTCTCTTGAGGATTCTGATTAGTCCATTATCTTGACCCACCTTTCTGCCTGGTTATTAGGTGTGACCGTGGATGCTGATCAGTCTTTTTTCCAGTTGGTATAGTTCCTACTTATTTATTTATTTTTTTTGAGGAGGGGTTACTCTCAATTCTCTAGACCTACTACTTCCTCTTAAACAGAGAAATATATAGCTATAATTTATGGGGAGTATATCTGAAGGGAAATAAAACTCATATATTATAAATAGATACACACCCATGTACGTCAACTGCGATCATCAGTATTGTTTGTTCGTTTATGAAGAGAACAAATATTCTGTGAAGTTATCCTCACTGAAGATTTAATATAAGTAAATAAGAATAGGAGTATGCACTCTTGTTTGCTGTTTTGAGGAGTGTATCTCCTCTATTCATGTAACATATTAATAGATACCTTGCCAAGATTTCTTTCAGCTTATAATCACATAAAAAACATTTGTTATTTTCTTAATTTAAACAAGAAAGAAAGAAAACTCCCAGCACTGTTTCTAGGAAGGGTTTAGTCTAATTTTATCAGACTTGGTTACTTTATTTATTTTTTTGTAATACGAGATTTCAAAAAGAAAAACATTAAGTGGATAATTTTCTATATATTATTGAGAAGTCGATAGCATAAAACAGGTCAGGAGATAATAGGAGGGCAAAAACTAAATGAAAAAGAACTACTGTAGGCGAAAGAAAGAAGTGGGCAGGAATCGACACGCTATTTCCAGGGGACAGGCACACTGTCGTTTCAAAGATGATTACATTTCTCTAGCAGGGGCTTCAGAGGTCCTTCTGAGTTCAGTACAGGGGAATTTTCCTGATGAACAAGAACAAAGCATAAAAATTGCTGTTATTCAATCATTAAGAAGAGAGGGACATATTTTAAATTTCTTCATTTCTTGATAGATTATATCATACATCTGATTTAACATAACAGCCCAAGAATTTTAATTATCTGTCTCATTTTTCTCTTTTGGCACTTGACATTCTCGCCTCATAACTTCCTTGTTCTAATTCTTTTTAAACTCTCCACCTTTCCGTATTCGTTTTTGGAATAAAACAAGATTTTGGAATAAAATAGGATTTGTCTAAAACAGCTTTAACTTGATGTTAAATTTCGTGGGAGTCTGGCACTGAGTTTAACATTTAGATACATTTGGGAGAACCTTCTGGATGTAATTTTAGGAGTGTTGGGAAGAGCTTATTCCTCTTATGCCCCCTTTCATCTCAACCCATTTCTCCCTGATTTGATTGCTTAATGTCTGCGATTTTATACTTTGCATTTGCTTCCTTTGATATTAAAGTGCAGACACTGCTTGGAAGAATCATCACTCACACTGTATTGTGAATGAGGCTCAGGGGCTGCGTTCTGATAAAGGGGTAGGGTAAGAACAGGAGAGATCTGGCAGCTGGTACAGATGTTGTTGCTGTGGCGTTGGTGGGAACATGCTGGCCGCATAGTCACTGGTCTGCTCTCACTACCTGTAAACTCGGAGTCACTTAACAGTTCTGAATCTCAACTGTCACATATGAAATATGGGATAATAATGCTTGTCCCATTATTATTCGAAGGCTCACATGAAAGTATATGTGTGGCAAAAGGTTTATGAACTATGGTGTGATATGCAAAGTAAATACACTAAAGGGCACTACCAGAGGGGAAAGGAAATGTGGCTCTACCCATGTCACAACTAAGGTGGATCCTGGCATCGTTCTGTAATCATACTCAAAATTCTGACAATTAAGATGACTAGCATTCTATACATCATTGCATTTACTTTTGTGTGTGCGGGGGGCTTTTTTTTTTTTTCTGAGACAGAGTCTCACTCTGTCACCCTGGGTAGAGTGCAGTGGTGTCATCATAGCTCACTGCAACCTCACACTCCTGAGCTCAAGCAATCCTCCTGCCTCAGCCTCCTGAGTAGCTGGGACTACAGGTGCACACCATGACGCTCAGTTAATTTTTCTATTTTTTTGTAGACACAGAGTCTCGTTTTTGGTCAGGCTGGTTTCGAACTGGCCTCAAGCAATCCTTCTGCCTCAGCCTCCCAAAGTGCTAGGATTACAGGCATGAGCCACTGTGCCCGGCCATCACTGTGTTCACTTTAACTTTAAAGCCACTTTTCTCTTTGCTTTTCCTCTTCAGGGCAGCCCGTGCCAGTCTAGCTTCTGTTCCAAGTGGCAGCATAGGGAATGGTAGAGGCAAGAGCTGTGTCCATTCCCAGGAAGGTGGGAGAGGATGGCTACCCAAGCACAATTCATCCTTTGCTTTAAAGGTTCATCTTTGCCCAGAACCTACACTTCATTAGGAGAAAATTATTTAGGTTTGTAGGAAGCAGCTATTCTTTAGGAATAAGCTTCTTCATCAAATGGCAACTCGAATTGCTAAAGTAAAATAGCAAAAGGATAGGTTATATTTCTGAGAATGTCCTAATAGCTTCCAATGAAGATGGCATCATTTAAATATGATCAGGTTGTATATGCATTAATTGTTTTCCTTCCTTTTGTTCAAGAAGGCCATTAAGCACTAATAAATGAATAAATACCTGCTACCACACAGCCAGGAGCACCAAACGGAGCTGTGGATGTGTAGAAGGCAGAAAAGTGGACCTCAAACATGTCCACAATTTAATTTTTGGAACCTGTGAAGATGCTATATTACATGGCACAAGTGACTTTACAAATGTAAGTAGAATAGGGAGATTATCCTGGAATATACATGTGGGCCCAATCTAATCACATGAGCCTTTTAAATCAGAGAACTTTCTAGGGCTGGAGGCAAAAGAGAGATGCGGCAGAATGAGAAGTCAGAGAGATTGTGAGTGTGAGAAAGATTTGACATGATGTTGCTGACTCTGAGATGCAAGTGACCATCAGTGAGGAAAGGACATAGGCCTTTCATAGCTGAGGTGATCCCCACTGGACAGCCAGCAAGGGAATAGGGACCTACGACCACAAGGAAATAAATTCTTCCGATAAGCTGAATGGGCCTGGAAATGAAGTCTCTCCGGATGAGAGCTCAGCTGGCTGACACCTTGGTGTTGGCCTTGTGAAATTGGGAGAAGAGAAACCAGCTGAGCCAGCCTGGTCTTATGATCTATAGAGACTGAGAGATAAGATATTTTTATTGTTTAAAGCCACTCTGTTTGAGGTAACTTGTTATGGTGGCAATAGAAAATGAATACACTGTGTCTGCTGTTTCGAGTGGCCACCCTTGTGATTTTCCATTTAGCCTTCATATTTGAATAATTTTTTTCTCATTATAAGAACATTTAACATGTGACTCTTTATTTTTGGATAAGTCAGGCTTATTTATTTATTTATTTATTTATTTTCTAGCCTGTTGTCTGTGCTAGAGTGCTGTGGCGTCAGCCTAGCTCACAGCAACCTCAAACTCCTGGGCTCAAGCAATCCTCCTGCCTCAGCCTCCTGAGTAGCTGGGACTACAGGCATGTGCCACCATGCCCGGCTAATTTTTT
>CAUYRT010026671.1:0-35718 GCA_963574885.1 Lepilemur ruficaudatus
TTAAATTCATCTGTTGAGTTTTAATTTTGGTAATTGTATTTTTTCAGAGCTAGAATTTCCATTAGATTCTTTCTTATTCTGGTTTTCTGCTGATATTCTTTTTTTTTTTTTTTTTTTTGAGACAGAGTCTTGCTCTGTTGCCTGGGCTAGAGTGCCGTGTCGTCAGCCTAGCTCACATCAACCTCAAACTTCTGGGCTCAAGCGATCCTCCTGCCTCAGCCTCCCGAGTAGCTGGGATTGTAGGTGCATGCCACCACACCAGGCTAATTTTTTTCTATTTTTTGTAGAGATGGGGTCTTTCTCTTCCCCAGGCTGGTTTTGAACTCCTAGCCTCAAACAATCCTCCTGCTCCGGCCTCCCAAAGTACTAGGATTACAGGGTTGAGCCACTGTACCCAGCCGGAAAATACTTTTAATATTAGCATTTTTATAGATAAAATGTTTCATATCAGCTTGAGAGAAACCAATGTTTTGCAAAAGCATGGTTTGAAAATCACTGCTAGAAATTTTAAATGCTTTAATACTATCTTTATGGTTCTTTGCACTCTTATTTATTAAGAAATTAAGACATGATCTGACCTTTGGATGAAGTATTAGATTTGGATTAGAATAAAGAAACAGGATATATAAGCTGGAGAGTGAGTAAAGTGCAGGAGAAGGGAGATGTGCAGACAGACTTTTACCAGAACACAGAGGAATCAAGTTAGAGATTAATAGGAGAAAATATCATCTGGAGGCTAGATTTGATTGACAATATGATACTACTGAATGGTATGAAATTGCACAGTGGCATGAAGAGAGTGATGTTTGTTGTAAAAAATCTGAACCAAAAGGCTTATAAATCTCTTAACAAGAATATTGGAAGTTGGAGTAATAATTTCTACTTAGCAATGGCTGTTGCTAAGATGCTAAGTATGATATGTCATCTAATAAAATTTATTTAAAGTTGATTTTCACCTCATGAGTTCCATTTTCTAAAATTTCAGTCATAAAGCGGGATTATTTTGTGTTTAACTACTTTAAGCACTTGTTAAGAGTCACTTTACAAGCAGTTTTTTTGAGACATTGTTTAGAGAATCAGCTATTCTGAACTATTATGTGAATATAACTGTCTGATTTTAAAGACCCCCTTGCCTCTCAAAGTGTCTTTTTGAGGATAATTTTTTTTTTTTTTTTTTTTTATACAGGGTCTCACTCTGTTGTTGCCCAGGCTAGAGTGCCGTGGCGTAAGCCTAGCTCACGGCAACCTCAAACTCCTGGGCTCAAGCGATCCTCTGCCTCAGCCTCCTGAGTAGCTGGGACTACAGGCATGCGCCACCATGCCCGGCTAATTTTTTTCTGTATATATTTAGTTGGCCAATTAATTTGTTTCTATTATTAGTAGAGACGGGGTCTCGCTCTTGCTCAGGCTGATTTTGAACTCCTGACCTTGAGCAATCCACCCGCCTCGGCCTCCCAGAGTGCTAGGATTATAGGCGTGAGCCACCGCGCCCGGCTTGAGGATAATTTTTAACAGGCTCTTTGAAAGAAAAGGTAGCATACGCCACTAGCACACTTGATGTAGAGTTATTACCAAATCTTCTGGTTTCAATAGTTTCTCCTCAAATCTTCTAAATCTCATTTAATAATGTCAAATTGAGTTATAGAATATTAAAACTGTAAGAGATCTTGAGCCTCATGGTTATGATCTCTTTGCTTTTTATTTGGAATTCTCTAAGGGATTAAAAGAAATACAGTTCTAAGTCTAGGTGCATCCTAGGGACTGCACCGACCTTACCATTTGGCCAAAATCTCAACATTCTTTTTATGCTCTGCATCTAGAGCCAACTCCTTGTGTGTTTGTCTGGCATCTGGATACAGATTGCTTTATCTAGTCCTTGATTAATTAATTTTGGCTCAATTTCACAGAATTCAGTCCCCCTCAAATAAACAGAATATGGCATATATATTTCATGTCATTGTACCAATACTACTTCCTACCTTCACTACGTTTTCATTAGTGTGATGGTTAACTTTGTGTGTTAGCTTGGCTAGGCCACAGTACCCTGATATTTGCCAAACATCAATCTAGATAAGGCTGTGAAGATATTTTTTAGATAACTTTAACATTTAAGTCAGTAGACTTTGAGTAAAGTAGATTACCCTTCATAGTGTGGGTGGGCTTCACTCTATTAGTTGAAGGCCTTAAGAGCAGAACTACTGACTCCCACAAGGAAAAGGGACATCTGCCTACGGTTCTCTTTCCTGTTTGGGCTGCAGCATCAACTTTTCCCTGAGTGCTGAGCCTCCCAGCATACCCTACATACTTTGTATGAACCAATTCCTTAAAATAAACCTCTCTCTTTCTATCTCCCTCTCTCTCTCTCTATATACACACACACACACACACATATGTGTGTATATATGTGTGTGTCTATATTCTATCGGTTCTGTTTCTCTGGAGAACCCTGACTATTACAATCAGTCAATCATGATTAATGATCTACCTCTGGCCAAAAATGCATCTATATTCCTACATGTTAGAGGTTAAAGTAGGAGACTAACATCATATTTCGTAGATGAAGGAATTAGTTTTCATGAGCAAAGAGAAGAAAAATGGAAACCCTAAAACAAGAAGAGAATGTACTCAACATGATTTCATTATTGTTTAAGAACTCAACCTCTCAAATAGGAGTATAGTTCGCAGTATTAGAAGTTAGTTATCACTTGGAGCAAATTCAGATTTTGCTTGTTATAGTTTGGGGAGCTTTCTTTAAGAAGAAGTCAGAAATACTAATACCAAATTAGGTATGAAACAAATAACTTACAAAATTTGAAAAGCTGACAAGTACTGTGAACATAACAAAATCCAGAAAGAAAATTATACTTCTGGCCGGGCGTGGCGGCTCAGCCCTATAATCCCAGCACTTTGGGAGGCTGAGGTGAGAAGATTGCTTGAGATTAGGAGTTCGAGACCAACCTGAGCAAAAGCAAGACCCCTTATCTACAAAAAATAGACAAAAATTAGCTGGGCATGGTATCATGCACCTGTAGTTCCAGCTACTTACTCAGGAGACTGAGGCAGGAGGATCATTTGAGCCCAGGAGTTTGAGGTTGCAGTGAGCTATGATGACACCACTGTGCTTTAGCTGGGGCAACAGAGAGATCTTGTCTCAAAAAAAAAAAAAATCATACTTTTATTAATTGTCTGATGTACGTGTTGATTACTTCTTCCCTCCACAGTTTTTTTTTGTGTATATTTTTGGTTGCCACTTTAGAATAGAAAGGGAATTTATTTTATAAATTTCAAACCATGTTTCTCTTTCATTAGCAATAAACTTCCATGGCAGGTATCGAGAGATACATTCAAGTGGAGATCAGACCTCTGGCCTGAGCTCTTGTGTGACCACAATGGGTGAGCGTGTGTGGTGCTTGTGGGAAGGATGTATTTCTGAAAGTCTTACCTATACTGGGATGACTGGCAGTAACTTAAATATATATTGAAGTGGCTGCAAACCACATAAATATATCCCACAAACCCCAAACTAAATATAGCCCTGACATAACTTTCCCTTACCAGATTCTAAAAATGCCGCAGCCATTTCAAAAGCATTCTACCTGAGCAGACATGTGATGGGAGGGAATTCAGAGTGGAAAGGGACAGAGATCCTAAAATAAGATAAAATATCTTGTTTTGTAAATTGTACAAAAGCATATGATTGTGCAAATGTGGCCTTGGACAGGGCCTGGGTAAATGAGAGACCCCAAAGCTTAAGCCTCTGGCTACCATAGTTATATGACATCCCTCTCTTTTTCCACTTCAAGATAATTTTCTAAAAAAATCACTTGTTAATGCAAATTTATTAATATATTTTCATAGTACTAGAATTAATGTGTGAAATTTTCCATAATTAACTGTAAATATTTATACTGTGAGTATGGGAACTACACATGAATAGAAATGAACTATCTTTAAATCACAAATTTGCAATGAATATTTTAGAGCAGTGTAATTGAATCTTGCTTATAATTATGGTATACATACAATAATAGCTCTCTGTTTTGAAATGGATTTTTTTCTTTTTTAACCCTAGAAGGGCAGAGGAAAGTAACAAGAAAAAAATGAAACAGGCTAGTTTTTGTCAGGGGAGGTTGGCTTCAGAACAAAATATATAATGGAGCCATTCATAGTTAGAACTGATTTCAAAATGAAATTGCCATTGGCTTTCAATTGGAAATTTCAGGGCAAAAATGTTAATAAAAATATAATGGTTTTAATGGCAACCCTAATGATGATGATGTTATTTGTGGGTTGTTAGATGAATGATTATTATAATCGATGATACTTTTTTTAGTGCATTAAGAGGTAGCTTGAAATTGGTACTTACGAGACCATGATTTATTCTCTTTTTCCTAGTTTATTAAAATTACTTTGATATTATTTCTAAATTCTCATTGTATGATAGAGCCATGCACATTTGACACAGAGAATCAGACTGATAGGAACATTGAGTCAGTTCCAATTCTGCTTTCATTATTCATAGGACTAAAGACTTTTTCCATAAAATCAGTGATTTGGCATCTTATTGATTCTGAAGGAGGCATGCATGAAGGTGTATAGGAATCTGTGGCAGATGGATGCATTGGTGCCTCCCACCTGCAAACTGTGCCTCTCAACACTAATACTCCTGTACAGCCCCCTTGCACAAGGACTCTGGGTTCGGTCATGTAACTTGCTGCGGTCAATGGACATTAGCAGGCTTGTTGAGGGCTTGCACACTGAAGTTGTCCTCTTAGAAAACTCTATCATGGAACCAAGATATCATATTGGAAGGCAGTCCAGGCTACAATGCTAGAGAGAAACACTATGTGGAATGGCTCTGGAGGATGTGACACCATGTGGAGAGAGAGGCCACTTGGAAGAAAACCAAGATGATCCAGCCAAGTTTCCAGTTGAATGGAGCCATATGAGAGACCTCAGTTAACAATACATGGAATAGAACCACCCAGTCAACCACAGAAATATGAAAAACAGTACATCATTGTGGTTTCAAACCAATAAGTTTTGTTTTGCAAAGCAGCAGCAGATAACGGAAATAGCATTACAGAAAGATTTTTAAAAATCATCTCATCTATATACAAAAATCTGAAAGTAATTTGGATGAGATTTATAGAAACTTATTAAATCGAATGTCCATAAAAATGACAAATATTATTTTAGCACTTTACATGTATAGCATTATAATTTTAATAGCTAACATTTATTAAGTACTGCATGCTAAATAGTTTACATTCATTAATTTTTAAAATATACTCAACAATCTTATGGGATAGGCACTATATTTGCCCCCAGTTTATAGATGAGGAAGCTGAGACTTAGAGATGATAAATCTCTTGCCCAGTGTTACGCAGCTACTGTACTGTGTGGAAGATACAGAAGACTTATACAATGCACTCTGTACAAGCCATAGAATGTATAGTCTTTAAAAAAATCTATACCCATGAATTTATTATAAGAAGAGATGATAACATTATAACATATTAAACAGTGTGGTATTAAAGACTGTGATATTTTGAATCAGAAAGACACAGATTTAAACAGTGGCTCTGATACAGCTTCGTGACCTTAAATAATTCACGTAAGCTCTCTGAATCTTGGTTTCCTTCACTGTACAATGATGATTAAAACCTATTATCCCTTCCATGGCTGTTGAGAGTGTAACCTGGGCTGTGTTGGGGCCAGCTGATACCTACTTTAGCTGGTTGTGCTCATCAGTTCCCAAATCCACATTTAGGGACATCACGTTGTTGGCTTAAGGTCAGTCTTGGTGGGAGTATTAGTACCGTGAAGATGTTAAATCCTAATCATCCAAGGACTTCCAGTCTGTAGTCTGACAAAATCAGATTTATTGACTGACTCATAGCAAGGGAGAGCATTTGCAGAAACTGTGCAATGTCACCCTTGACAAGAGGGAGGAGGGAACCATGCTATGTGAGCACTCGGTTCCTGCCAAAAGATTCTGAGGAGGGTCTAAGGAAAGAGGAGGCCCATTCTGAGTTGCTTGCTATTTTTGTGACAGGCTTAGAAGTAGGGATTAATTAGGGATTTCTTACTGTCGTGAGGGTAAGAAGGTTTAGCAGTTGGGCATCCCTTTGGGAACAGCGAAGGGCGTCAGAGGTGGCATGGGTAAGAAAGCAGTAATCACTCATAGAGGGCGTCATTATGACATTTTATAGCCATATTACCTTGAGAGAAACAATATGTCCTGTTAACTTTGGAGCTGACTTTATGTGTTTGTCTTTTCAGCCTGATTAACAGCAGGGCTGGCTTTTGTTTTTCAGTCCCAGTTCGTTTTTACTCTTACTCACCCAGAAAGTCTTTTAGAAATCACTCAACAGTACAAGTCAGGGATTTTTCTTTCATTTCACTCCTGGAGACTCAGTTGTTAAAGCATTTATCAGCATATCACCACTTGTTTGTTATCATATTTGTGTCCTTTAGGTGAGACTCCTTTCCTTTTAAGACTCAGTGAACACAGTCAAGTCTCATTATGTATAACTAATGAAAGTCTAATATCCTCACCAAATATTTCTTAGAATCCCTGCCTGGGAAGTGCTTATGATTAGCAAATACAGCCTTAAGTATCTACCTTCGGATGACTTACCCATTTCAGGGCTTCTCTGAAAATGTACAAAGATTCTTGCCATTGTTACTTGACTAAAAAATGCTTAACAGAACATTTCTTTGCAGAACCTTTCCTCCAAGAAAAAAGAGTCTAATTTTTACCGGACTTTATAACAGTTGCTTAAAATTACTAAAAATTAGGATTTTGTAGTTTCAACAAATTGGCACAGTGACTATATATATATGAATGGAATGGTTAGTTAATGCTCCTTTGCTTTTTTCCAGAACTTCCCTAACTGTATAATAGGAATGCATGCTAGTCTAATTGACGAGAATATGACAATATATTTATTTACTCACCCAATACGTTTGTTCAAAGATTCAGAGAGCAGTTGCAATTGTTAGGCAAAATACAAACATCCACCAGAGAACTATTAGAGGATGATATTTGAAATGCAAAATTATTTCTGTTCTTTTCCCTTCAAATGCTATACATTTTGGAAGGAATACAAGTTGTTTCTATAATGGATGGAAGAAAATTAAGGTAGAGAAGATCTATGATTCAAAATGGAAGATGCACACACTATTGGAATTAAAAGGGATCTCAGAGATCATCTTAAAATTTTTGAATTACAGACTGAGAATCTGAAGCAATGAATCTCTTCCCCAGAAATCTGCATATACCCTAGTGTGTTCACACATGCATACTGTCAGGGTGTGAATTCATACTTGGGTGGAGAAAGATTTCTCAATGCAAAGATTAGAATAGTTTTAAAGAAAAAAAGTTTATTTTACTTCCCAAAGGTGGGAAGAGCTCAACACAAAAAGAAAGAAAGGAGAAGTATTGGCACTTAGCAGAAGCAGCTCAGGGTTTTTATGGAGACATAGAGAAGAGAGAAAAAAATAGGTATGGCTGCCAGCTGATAACAGAAGTGGCTGTGTTTGTTTTTCCCTTTTTTTTTTCTTTTCTCTATGATGCTGGCTTATCAGGGTCCTTGGAATGTGGTCTGGTGAGAGTTAGAGTGGGGAGCTCACACCTCTACTATCCACTTAGGGCTGTTTAAGGTAGTGAAAATGAACTCTTAGAGATACCACAGGTGGTTAATCTTAAAGACAATGAGTTGAGTCCCAGGTGTTTAATCAAATGAAACAAAGGGCAGTTGTGCTGTGAGTTTATTCCTCTTACTTTTGTTTGACAGTTTATCTTTCTCTGTTAGCTAGTTTATAAGCAAGGCCATCCTTTCACAACCCACCATCACAGAATTTCATCGTTCTCAGATCCTTTGAAGTTCATTAATATACTCCAATCTGAAGTAAAAATCTGAATCTAGTTTGTCCATTTCCCTTACTTATCATAAGATTATCAAGCCATCATGACATATTGAACTAATGGTAGAGCTAAAGTCACAAGTAACAACTCTTGCCTTAATAAGCTGCTATTACCCATTTCTTCTTTGATATCTTTCTTTTTCCCATGTCACCATGATAAGACACATAACTTTCTAGGTTCCAAGTCTCATAACAGGAAATCATTTTAAACAAACCATATAGTATCTTAGTTCAAAGCACAAGCTTTGGAGTTGAGCCAGCATAGATCTAAGGCTTGGCTTTGCTTCGAATTTTAGTTACTCTTCAGCCTTTCTTTCTTTTTTTTTAAATAAATTTTATTCTATATATTTAAGGTACACAACATGAGATGTTATGGGATACATATAGATAGTAAAAAGGTTACTATAGTAAAGGAAATTAACATATCAATCATATTACATTGTTATCCTTTTTTTTTGTTTTTGTTTTTCTGGCAAGAGCAACTAAGTCTACTCATTTAGCATGAATCCCATATACCAGCAGTTCCCAACCTCTTTGGCACCAGAGACTGGCTTCATGGAAGACAATTTTTCTGCAGATGGGGCTGGGGTGGGGGAGGTGGATCTCAAGTGGTGATGCCAGTGATGGGTAGCGGCTGTAAATAGAGATGAAGCTTTGCTTGCTTGCCCACCACTCACCTCCTGCTGTGTGCTCCTCCTGGTTACTAAGATTCATGGAAGACAGTTTTTCCATGGATGGGGATTGGGGATGGAGGGCAGCAGAGCTCTATAGCCTGGTCTCTAACAGGCCAGCCTGGTATTGGGGACCCCCGCTGTATACAGTATAATTTCATATTCTATAGTCTCTAGACTTATTCATCCTACATATCTGCTACTTTGTATTCTCTGACCTACATCTCCCCATTTCCTTCCTCCACCCCCCAACTCTGGTAACTACTGTTTTGTTTTTTATATGTATTTGAATTTTCTTTTTAAGATTTCACATGTAAGTGAGATAATGCAATGTTTTTCTTTCTGTGTCTGGCTTATTTTACTTAGCATAATGTCTTCCAAGCTTATCCATGTTGGGACGAATGGCAAGGTTTCATCATTTTTTAGGGCTGAATAATATTCCATTGTATATGTGTACCATGGTTTCTTTATCCATTTATATGTCATCAGGCACTTAGGTTGTTTCCATACCTTGACTATTGTGAATGATGCTGCAATGAACATGAGAGTGTAGATATCTTTTAACAGGGTGGTGATTTTATTTCCTTTGAGTATATGCACAGAAGAGAGATTGCTGGCTCGTGTGGTAATTCTATTTTTAATATCTTTAGAAGTCTCCCTACTGTTTTCCACAGTGGATGTATCAATCTACATTCCCACCAACAGTGTACAGGAGTTTCCTTTTCTCCAACCTCTGGCCATTTGTTATCTTTTGACTTTTTGATAAAAGCCACCCTAACAGGTGTGAGGTGGTATCTCATAGTGGTTTTGATTTACACTTCCCTGATAATTAATGATGTTGAGCACCTTTTCATATACCTGTTGGCCATTTTTATGTCTTCAGAGAAATTTCTGTTCAGACTCTTTGCCCATTTTTTAATCAGGTTGTTTGTTTTTTTGACTGTTGAGTTGTCAAATATTATCAGGATGATCTTTAAGTTAGCATCTATATAAAAGTATTTATACTCCTGTATTAGTGTCCTAGGGCTACTATAACAAAGTATGACAAATTTGGTGGCTTAAAACAACAGAAATTTATTCTCTCAATGTTCTGGAGGCTAGAAATCCAAAAGCAGGTTTTTAGCAGGGCCATGCTCCCTTTGAAGCCCCTAGGGTAGAGACTTACCGCTTCTTAACTTCTGGTGGTTGCTGGAAATCCTTGGTTGTTCCTAGGCTTGTGGATGCATCACTCCTGTTGTTACCTCCATTGCTTGATGGCATTCTCCCTGTGTGTCTTCCTTCCCTATAGGGACGCCAGTCATATTGGAGTAAAGGCCCACCCTTCTCCAGTATGACCTAATTTTCACTTAACTAATTTCATCTGCAACAACCTTATTTGCAAATGAGGTCACATTTTAAGGTTCTGGGAAAGATAGAAATTTTGGAGGGACATTTTTCAACCCAGACAACCTGTATAGTTTTGTAATAGTAGCTCCATATGGTAGGCAGTTTCTGAAATAACTCGCAATGATCCCCACCTCCTGGCAGTCATAGCTTTGTGTAATCCCCTCATCTTTTATATGCAGGGAGTCTAGTGACTTTCTTCTGGTAAAAAGAGTAAGCAAAAGAGATGAGAGATTGCTTTGGGGTATGTTGTAAATGTCTGATTTCTGTCTTGCCTGCAGACTCTCTGTCTCTTCCCACTTGCTTGCTCTGATGAAGCAAGCTGTCATGCTGTGAGCTACCCTATGGGGACACCTACATGGTAGGAACTTAGGGTAGCATGCAGCCAGCAGTCAGTGAGGAACTGGAGCTCTCACTCCAACAGCCTGCAAGGAACTGAATCTTTCCAATAGCTGGAATGAGCTTGCCGGAATGATTCCACTATCAGTTAACCTAAAGTCTTGTTTTAAGATGACTTGGACCCAGCTGGCACCGTGATTGCATCCTGCTCAGATGATCCTTGTGAGAGATCCAAAGCCAGAGGCTCCAGCTAGGCTGCACCTGGATTCCTAGCTTGCAGCAGCAGTGAAATAATACCACTGTGTTATGGCACTAAGTTTTTGGGTAATTTGTTATACTCCCATAGATAACAAATACACAGCCTTTCAGTTTTTCTTCTATATCATTCTCAACAAATATTATGAAACTTAGGGATATTTTTACGTTTTCTTTTATTTTAAAAAAAGTCAGCAAGTACAGTCTAGTGTAGCTTAATATAGCATAGCACCAATAGTGTCACTGTAAGCTTTCTATGGATGGTTTAATAATGTCAGGTGAAATTCTTGCCTGTTATGAACTCTGGAGAAAATCCCAGAGATGCGATTATCAAGGTTTAATTAGAGTTGATGGGATTAATTATTATAGTCACATCAACAATTTAGTTATGCTCTGTGTTTGCTTTTAACTGAAGTGTTACTGCTTTTGTTTTGGACATTTAAAATAAATACACGTATATTTTGGTTTTCTGGTTTATATTAGTTGGGAATGGTTTTGTAATTGTCTTCTGAAGATTGGAGTTTGTAATAATAAAACAATTAGTCATTTGACACACTTCTGTCCTGTTTCTGTTTATTTCAAAAGAACTGGAAAAGTTAATTTTTTTAACCAAGAAGATTTTTTTTTTCTGGTTTAAATTTAAAGGCTATAAACCTATCATGTAAAGATTTGGAAAAAGGAGAATAGGATATTAATGAGTTTCATTTTGATTGTCTAATTGTTCCTTGATATTAGTACTTTTTTCTTTTATTATTTTATTTCCATCAGGCTCTGCTTGATAGATATTAATACTTTTAACAGTAATGACATTGGTAATAAATCTTGTGGTATGCTAGGATGTTGAAAACAATTTTATAGAATTTTGTTATGATTTGTCATTATTGAATCATTAAAACTCATATTGTACTATCAATTTTTTCTTTAAGTAATAAAGCATTGACTATTTAATTTTGTAAAATTTTAAGCATTCCTTTGGCCAATTAACTAAGATTTTTGTAAGTAGTTTATTCTGAACATGTCTTTAAATTCTCTGTAGCATTATTAGTCAAACCACTTGAACTAATATTAAACTTGAATAGACTCTCAGCTCACAGATTGGGGTTAAAATGGAAATAGGAGAAGTTCTGTAGAATTGGGAAGAGAAAACAGGGAACAATCCCTTGAATTTATATGGTGAGGTTTTTTTTTTTAATTCAAAGAATTTGTTTCACTTAATTTTTTGTGAGAGCGGTATTGATACGTAACTGTTTTATTGTCATAACTGATTAATATAAGAACTGGAACTGAACTGCTGACATTACCCACCCCAAAATTGGTTACACTCATAATGACAAATATCACATTTTTTTCCACCCTGTTAGAGTCTTCCCAAGCCACTCCCATGACCTTCTATGCCACATTTCAATTTGCACCCAGTACAATAAAATAAATAAAGTGTTTCTATTTATATCTCTCTGAGACTGAACTTACTGGATATGTTAATGTAATAAAATGGAAACTTCAGAGACACCAAGATATAGAAATAAGCCAATACTACATAATTTTCTATTTTCTATTAAGCATAATACCCAAATAATATTTAGTTACTACCTGTATTGCTTCTGTGACCAAAGATAGGAAACTCTTGTTTGTGTAAGAGGTGGTGGGTCCCAAGACAGTGTGTTTGGTGCTGAGGTAAATGACTGGCATGTGTGTGTATACATGTCTGGTGTCTGCAGCCTCCAGCTGAACCTCTTCAGAGAATTTCCAGGATACCAATCAAATGATCCAGAAAGGAGTGTTTTTTTCCATTTGTTGCTCTTAACTAAAGCAGAGGTTTTTCTTTTTTTCTTTTTTTGAGACAGAGCCTTGCTCTGTCACCTGGGCTAGAGTGCTGTGGCGTCATCCTAGCACACAACAACCTCAAACTCTTGGGCTCAAGCAATCCTTCTGCCTCAGTCTCCCGTAGCTGAGACTACAAGCACACACCACCACGCCCGGCTAATTTTTTCTATTTTTAGTAGAGATGGGGGTCTCACTCTTGCTCAAGCTGGTCTTGAACTCCTGATCTTAAGCAATCCTCCCACCTCTGCCTTCCAGAGTGCTAGGATTACAGGCGTGAGCCACTATTCCTGGCCAAGGCAGAGGTTTTAAGCCCATGTTGAATTTAACTAAAAACCTCCGTTCACGGTCTAGTCAGATATGAATATATGAATTATAAAGCCTATGTCCTCAATAATATGAGCCAGCTGTATCTCTAAACTCCAGGTATTGCAAGCAAAAGATTGGTGTATGTTAATAGTAGCTTCCCCCCAAGATGGCCCCATGATCCTCAGCTAGAATGAATGCTCTTGTGTAGTCCTCTCCCATATTGATTCAGGGCTGGTCTGTGTGACCAATAGACTATGGTGGAAGTGACTATTTTTAACTTCCAACCTTAAAGGTCATAGAAGGAACTGAAGCTTTTGTCTTGGACCTCTGTATCTTTTGTTCTGGAGAAAGCCGGCTTTGAGGACACACACACAGAGGCAGACCTATAAGGAGGTTCATGTGAAGAGCAACTGAGGCTTCCTGCTAACAACCAGGACTATCTTGTCACATAGATGAGTGAGCCACCTTGGAATATTTCCTGCACTCCTAGTTAAGCCTTCTGATGACTATAGCAGCAGCCAACGTCTGCTGCGTTTCAGTGAAAGACCCTGAGAGAGAACCAACCACTCAAAGAAGCTGATCCGAAATTCCTGACCTACAGAAACCATGAAAACTAAGTTGTTCTTGCTTCAGCCTCTAAATTTTGGGATGATTTGTCACAAAACATTAAATGCTTACTACAGTTATTTATTCTCTCTCACTACGAAGATGCAAATTTCTGACTTAGAAAGTTCACCTTGGTGTACCTAGTTTACAGTAAGTAGGTACTAAAAAATATTAATTGAATGAATTAATGAATACATAAATGGAAGCAGTTGAAAATATAGCATTGATTGAAGGTTAGCCAAGATTTTAGAAATCAATTAATATCTTAATGACCAGAGAAATATTTTTATAATATTAAAGTGTTTAGCTACATTTTGTAGGAGGAGATGCATAGAATAGGTGCAATAGATCATGACTGTAACCTCTAACCATATGGCAGAGATATTTATATCCACAGCAGTATTATAAGAAAAATAAGGCCGGGCGCGGTGGCTCACACCTGTAATACTAGCACACTGGGAGGCCGAGGCAGGTGGATCACTCAAGGTCAGGAGTTCGAAACCAGCCTGAGCAAAAGCGAGGCTGTCTCTACTAAAAATAAAAATTAATTGGCCAACTAAAAAATATATATATAAAAAAAAAATTAGCCGGGCATGGTGGCGCATGCTTGTGGTCCCAGCTACTTGGGAGGCTGAGGCAGAAGGATTGTTTGAGCCCTAGCTCGTGAGCTAGGCTGATGTCATGGCACTCTAGCCCCGGCAACACAGTGAGACTCTGTCTCAAAAAAAAAAAAGAAAGAAAGGAGCTGCTATAACAAAACTCTTTCCATTCTTATTTTGTCAATTTAGGATTTCTCAATATTTACATGTATTAAAAAATAAGAATAGAACTGATGACGAAGCCTTTGTTCCAAAACCTTTTCTTATTCTAGCAATATTTATTCACATATACATAAATGAATTGAAAAACTCCCATCTCTTAAAAGGTACATTTCCAATAAATTTTACCTTTAATAAATATTGCATTCATATTGCTTGCTCAATTATGCACTAATAATTGTGGTCACAATGTAGCCCCAAATAATTTTTTAAATAGTTGAGCATTACAGTGACAGAAAATTCTTAAGAGTTTAAATCTAAATGCATATACATATTTTTGTGCCAAGAATTATGAAAAGGATGGCCACTAAAGACTAAACAAATACTATACTCATTAGAATAAAATCCTAAAGGGGAAGTTGGATAGAAATACAATTTCAAAAAGAAAAAGGAGTATTGTAAATTTTCTGGCTACTAAAGAAGAGCTTGTTCTTGTATTTTTTTAATGTATGAAAGTGAACAGTAAGTAATTATGGCATTTTTAAGCAAGAAAGTAATTATGATGAAAGATAAGACAGCAGCTACTTTGAGGGTGAGGAACAGGGAAAGGATGCACGCAAAAGCTTCTCAATTGGCTGGCACAGTTCTATTTCATAACCTAGATTGTGGTTATAGGAGTGCTGTTCTTATAATAATTCACTAAGCTAGACACGTGTTTTGTGTGGTGCTCTGTGTCCGTTTTAGTTTACAATATAAAAGTTAAATCACTATGATACCAAAACTGCATGTTTTATTTTAAAATGTCAATATTTACAGGAAAGTATGTCCTCTGCAAGTATTTAAATTTAAGATGAGTATTTTCATGGCCAGCAATCCCACAGCTTGGTATTTATTCAAGAGAAATGATGACATATGTCTACACAAATACCTAAATGTGAATGTTTATAATAGTGGCTTCATTCACAATTGCCAAAAACCGGAAACAACCCAAATGGCCTTCAATTAGCAAATGGATCATGGTACAGACATACAATGGAATACTACTCAGCAATGAAAAGGAATGGACTGCTGACATGCAAAAGCATGTGATACTCTTAAAAGCATTATGCTAAATGAAAGAAACCAGATTTTAAAAGTCTACACACTGTGTGATCCCATGTATATGACATTATGAAAAGTCAAAACTACAGGGACAGAAAATAGATCAGAGGAAGCCAGGGGTTAGAGGTGGAAAGAAGGGACTGACCATGAAGAAGCATAAGAGAACTTTTCAAGATGATGGTGATAGAAACAGTCTGTTCCAAAGGTGTTGCAGTGACTACATAACTGCAGACATTCTCATAGAACCTTACAATGTTTTTTCTCAGATACTGTACCAGATATCTTCCATTTGTCCTTCCAGATCCTCTCTCTACCTTGACCTCAGCCCCAGGAGGCTGATCTGTATCAAAAGGTTTCCTTACTCTCAGGCTCCCATTGGGTTCTACCCAGGAGGTATAGCAGGACAAAGAAAAAGAGGAGAGTTAGGCTCCACTATTTCATCCTCCAGGCTCCTCAACAAAAGGATACTGCTCTTATTAAGGTGACCTCCCCTGCACAGCTGAGGTAATCCCTTGACCTTTGGGCCTAGGTGATAACAGGGCTAGGGCACCAAGCTAACTAACCAAGGCTAGGGCACCATCCCTTGTGGTTTTCCTACATTCATCCCACACCTTTGTAAATAGTCCCTTTATAAATAAATCTTCATATCACTCCAATTTGGGCATGCCACCTGTTTCCAGTTGGGACCATGACTGATACAACCATGAACTTTAAATATATATGACAGAGGGTAAAACGTATGAAATGGGAAACAGTTTTTAAAAGTTTTTAGGTGATGTGTGAACAAAAAAGGTTTATAACCACAACTTCATGAAAATGTGGTGCCAAAGCCACGACTCTCATCTGCTTCTCTGGGTCATGATCCAAAATATAAACACAGCTTGTCCTATACGGTGGAGTACCTTGTCCTTCACTTTAATACTCATAATGTATCTGTCATGATCCAAAATACAAAACACAGCTTGTCACCTACCTTCTCCTATACTAATTCTCATAATATATCTGTACTTCTTTCCCACCTCCTAAGCCAACCCACTACCACCATCCACATGAGTACCCAGGTCTCAGTCATCAGCACACCCCAACATGCATATACTTGGGGTTCATTCTCTCTACTACTTCCCTACCCTAGCTAACACCTGACTAAAGGTGCCTCTTCTCCTACAGCCCTTCCTACCATCTCAGAGTAGGATGGTTTGGGGTCACTGGCATGCTGACTCTCCAGATTATTCCTCCACCCTAATATAAAAGCCCCTTGTTTTGTGACTTATCCATCTAGCTAGTTACCATCTTCCTAGTATCTATCATCCAACCACCTCTTATTCACCCTTCATTTATTTAAGGATTTTACACTAGATTTATAATCTACTCATCAGTTTTGCTATCATACAAATTCCAACCCTCTGGCCTCCCAGTTGTTTAACCTTATTTCATCATCAACAATCTTCTCCCACCCACATTCCACCTCATATACCAGTTTTCAGTTTCATCTAGAAACCTGTGATGCCCTATAATGCTTCACCTCTTAAATATTAAAATCAGATAACCCACTGCCTACCAACCATCCAATTTGCTTGTTCCAGTACTCCTATTCATGACTGTTATTTAACACGTCTCTCAATATACTGCCTCTCTTCTCTCTTTTCTACTATCCATCAGCCTTGTCTGGGTGCTAAACTGTTTAAATTCCACAATCCATCACCTCAATCACTCTCTGGGCAATATCCTAAATTCTCTTCCTTTTCTATCTCTTCATTCTACATGCTGACAAAATGCCAACTGAGCATAATTCTAATTATCTTATTCTACATTCTGTGCAGGTTCTGATAATGGAGCCTACTAAAGGTGGGGGAAAAAACATACTCACAATGGGTAGATTAGTGGGTTTTTAGTAACACCAACTTCAACTAAGGCCTCAATAGTGTGAAGAAATTCTACTTTCTCTCTAGACAGCCTGCTTTTCCAAATTAGGTAACATCTGTCTGAACCCTTTCCTGCTCCCTTCAATCCCCCAAGTTACCCTGCCCTTCTTTCTCCCTTTCAGAAATAACCTCTTCTGTCACTTTATGAAAAAATTTAAAAAGCTTTCAGCCATAAACCACTTTATCTTCTATCCTCCCACTAAGCTCGCATTTTTCTCCACCTTTCCTACTATCCAGGAAATGCAGCATCTCTTCTTTCAAGACCACTTTCTCCTGATCTCCAGATCTCTCTTTTGTATTTCATGTTTCAAGACTATTCCAGGCATTAAACCTTCCAGAACCCCTTTTATCCCCCTAACTGCCCTTTTTCTTCTCTCCTTCAAACTTCTAACTAGTTGTAAACACTTGCTACCCCCATTTCCTCACTCCTTAGACCACTCCAATCCAAGATGCAAATCCAATGCCTGCTTTGCAGTCCTCCTTTTATTTGACTTTGCAGCACCATTTTGATTGAGATGATCATTTCTGTAACACTTTTCTGCTGGCTTCTATAATAAATCACTTCCTTGATTTCCCTCTAGCAGCTCTAGCTGCTCCCATTTAATTTCCTATTCTAGTTTCTTCCTCTTCTCTCCATCTATTAGTATTGGAAGTTCTTCACAACACAGTCCTAGTACTTTTTCCTCCTACATTCCTTAATGACTCCATCTAATCCTGTATTTTCCTTTTCTTTTTTTTTTCATTTTGAGACAGGGTCTTGCTCTGTTGCCCTGGATAGAGTGCAGTAATGTCATCACAGCTCACTACAACCTCGAACTCCTGGGCTCAAGTGATCTTCTTGCCTCAGCCTCCCAAGTAGCCGGAACTAGAGGCATATGCCACCACACCCGGCTGATTATTCTATTTTTGTAGAGATGGGGTCTCACTTCTGCTCAGGCTGGTCTCAAACTCCTGAGCTCAAGCAATCCTCCTACCTCAGCCTGCAGGCTGAGGGATTCCAGGAGAGTTCCAGGATTACAGGTGACCAGCCCTAATCCTGTATTTTCAAATAACATTTAATACTGAATTTCAAATTTATCATCTTTAATCAAGACTTATCAGCTTCATCCCAGCAAACCTGCCACATAAATATATCTCACAAACATCTCAAATCCAATGTTCCCAAAACCAAACTCAAATTTTTCCTCAAAATGTTCCCTATCTCAGTAAATGACACTACCATCTGCTCAGCTGCTCATGTGACATACCTAGGAATCACTTTTTTTTTTGAGACGGGGTCTCACTCTGTTGCTCAGGCTAGAGTGCCATGGCATCAGCCTAGCTCACAGCAACCTCAAACTCCTGGGCTCAAGCAATCCTCCTGCCTCAGCCTCCTGAGTAGCTGGGACTACAGGCACTTGCTACTTGCCACCATCCCCAGCTAATCTTTTTGTTTCTATTTTTAGTTGCCTGGCTAATTTTTTTCTATTTTTAGTAAAGATGGGGTCTGGGTCTTGCTCTTGCTCAGGCTGGTCTCGAACTCCTGAGCTCAAGTGATCCTCCCAGAGTGCTAGGATTACAGGCATGAACCACCACCCAGCCCCTGTAATCACTCTTGATGTCTCCTTCTTCCTCATCATTCATGTCACCAAGCTCTGTCACTTTTATCCTTTCTCAATGCACCAACATGTCTCAGGTCAGTCTTGCCTACAAACCCCCACCCCCGACCAGGTGAATAAATAAGCCTATTACACACTCCCAAAGACCCTGTATTTTTCCAACTTTTCAGCACATTTGTTATTCTTTATTCTGTCTTCACTAGAGTATGAAAAAGCAAGAACTGAGTCCATCTTGTTCATAGACACTAAAATATCTGGATGATGCATACAACATATCCCCCAAACCTTCCTATGAACACGTTCATTCTCCTCTGCCATCAGGAGTCTATGAAAGTTGAGGACCATTTCCTAAAGGCACAAGGGCTGGACCAGAAAAATTCACGAAGTATCATCAGGCTCTAAATTCTAAAAGGATACATGTGGAAAATGCTCTGAAAAGCATAAAATCTTATATAAATGTATTGTCATTGTGTTTAAAGCTGGTTATTCATCATGACCAGTAGGAGTCAACAGCTCTATTCCTAGAGGGCAGCAACTATATTTATAGTTTTCACATATTACCCCACGGCTGGTATTCAACCTGGATCTGAGAAGAAACCTGTTAATGGTCTCCTGTGCTTTTATTAATGCTCAAACCTTGAGAATGATCATCCTTTTAGTCAGAAAATCTTCTGTAAGTGAAAGTTCTGCTTTAAAACAAAATGAATTTATTTAAAATTATAGTGCCCTTTTCAGAATATGCATATTGTTTAAATTCCATTTGTATACACATACAAAAAAATTAAAAAGTGGAAGATATTATCTGTAAAATTAAGGTCAGCTTCATCCGGTAGTATTAAGAATAGTATGGCCATCATTCTTATTAAAAAGAAAATAACTTGGCCAGGCTCGGTGGCTCACGCCTGTCATCCCAGCACTCTGAGAGGCCGAGGCAGGCAGATCGCTCAAGGTCAGGAGTTTCAGACCAGCCTGCGCAAGAGCGAGACCCCATCTCTACTAAAAATAGAAAGAAATTAATTGCCCAACTAAAAATATATAGAAAAAATTAGCCGGGCATGGTGGCACATGCCTGTAGTCCCAGCTACTTGGGAGGCTGAGGGAGAAGGATTGCTTGAGCCCAGGAGTTTGAGGTTGCTGTGAGCTAGGCTGATGCCACGGCACTCACTCTAGCCCGGGTAACAGAGCAAGACTCTGACTCAAAAAATAAAAAAAGAAAATAACTTAAAGAAAAGAGGGAATCCATAATTTGTCCCGTTAAAATAACTTATTTCCAACATCAAGAGAAAACTGATCTTACGGTGACAGTCTCTTTTAAATATACAGCTTTCAATATGACAAAATTAACCTTATTCATATCAGAATACAGCAGCACTGTATGAAAAAGAACACCTTGTATGTTTCACAGAGCTTTTGCTTAATGGTTCAAGTTATTCAACCTCTGAACTGTGCTTTACCCTCTATATAATGGGAATAAAGCTTGTTTTACTGGGTTGTGATTAACGATCAACTGATATGTAAAAGTAGGTACTTAAATTAAGTCTCTTATCAACTTCTCTTAAAAAGCAGCTGATTTTAGGTATAACTTAAATATATTCTATACAACAAGTATATTCAACAAATAAAGGCAAGTAACTCTTGCTGATATTACCCTTTCAGGGTTTTTAAAAATAATCCTCCTTAATCACCTGTACTTTATCCAACAAGTAGATGACAATCTCATCTTAGGTCACAAGTTCTTGGCCTACTTTAACCTTTCAGTAATAGAACAATTTATTTCCCTTTCTAAAAATCACCTTCAGTTCTAAATCAAAGTTCATAATTTCCTGACAAAATCATCCCTCTAACTTACATAAATACTCATTACAGCTTTAAGCAAATGAAAAAAAATTATTGGCTACAAAACTAGTCACGCAAATTAAGAGCCTATGCTGTAGTTATTTCAATATTTGGCAGGGTACATAGACTGAATCCCAGCTGGCTGGCAAAGTGTGACAAGCAGAAATATAAGTCTTTGCATACTTTATTCTAGAGTCCAGATTAAAAACCTGCAGCAGACAGCAAAAAGACAGAAAATGGAAGTAGCCTCACATAAAGGACAAGAGAAGCCTTCTTTTACATCTAATACATACTGCCCTGGATTCCAAACTTTAAAGAAAAGATCTCTGAGAATGGTGAACTTTTAGCTCCTGCTAACAGTCATTCTTAAGTGACACATGTGGCTAAGAACTCAATGGCTTTAATAGCAACTGCAATCAGAATCTTTTGTTTTTAAAATTAAAGATTAAATAGGGAAGTGGTTGCAGATGAAAATAAAATCCTGAATTTGCTTTAAAATAATCTGGGGGTAAAGGATGGGAGGTGGAAAGAGCAGAGTGTGGAACACATGAAAAAGGATTTGCCATATACTAAGGACTGTTGAGTACATGAGGTTCTTATACTTTTCTATTTTTGTATGTCTAAAAAGTTTCATCATAAAAGTTTTGTTATTGTTTAAGGATTAGAACATTTTTGCAACTCAGCCCTTCCCTGTAGCACTTATTAAGTCTATAATCTCACTTCTCGTTCCCTTATCCATCAAACATGTTTGGAAAATGGCAACCATTACTTTCATCATGACCTCATCCTAAATTTTCTCTTCAAATGAGCCACAATTTTTTTAAAAAATACTAAAAACAAAGAATTTTAATAGTGTCAAAGGATTTACCACATATTTCCCTATAAAGAAAGAGATGCACTTAAAAACATAATGCCAAGACAAATGACATGGTGATTCTGAGCTTGGATAAGCCATTTTCATTGATGTGATATAATTCTACAGCAGAAGGATACAATGAAACTTAACCTGTGCACATTAAACAAATCATTGATAAAATTGCTAACAGGTTCTTAAAATGCCTAAACATGACTTGCAAAAGAATGCTAGAGTTTCTGAGCCCCAAGTAAATACACAAGTGCTTGTATCTGGAGAAAAAAGTTCAAAACTTTATCATTATCGGAAAGGCCCCTAAAGAAAAAAGTTAGGAACCACTTAAGATTTACAGACCCTTTTTATCAAAACTTAGGTTTGGGTTTCTAAATTTCAACTAAAATTACAAGACTTTCCAAGACAGAAAAGGCAATCAAATCTGACAGACACAATGTAAGAGAAGAGTCTAGGCACAAGGGAAATGTCCCAAGTGTAAAGGAGACAGGCAAAAAAAAAAAAGGTCATAAAATACAAAAGCATTCCCACAAATACAACCAACATACAAATTTACAAATGGTTCATAAGAACAACTAATTTGCACACATTAGGGAAAGGATAAGACTGCTATGAAAATTAAATGCACTTCTACCACTAACAGGAGTACAAATAAACAAATAAATAAAAATTAAAAGCAAAATTATATGCACTTCCTCAAAGTTTGCTTCTTATCCTACAGGGAACTGCCCTGTCAGGGTTGTTGCAGCTCTGGGTGGCCAAGGGAGAGGAAAAAAAGAAATACTCATAGTGCTACCCCATTCCCTTCTCACTAAGGGTCCCTTTGTGAAGGAGGAAGAGGGAACCACCTATTTATTTATCTGTATTTTAGTATCCATTTTCTGCACACAAACCCATGATAATAGAGTTTGTATTCATAGTCAGTCCACAGTACCAGTACCAGAACTACAATCTGGCTACATTAGACTGGGAAGCTATTATCTCATTCTACAAAAAACTGTTCTTCCAGTTCCCCACCAACCAACTTTCAACAGCAGTTTGGACATATACAGAGAAATATCAGCAAAGCTACATGAGCAATTGCTGCCTATATTTAACTTCCACATCTCTGTTCCTTCTTACCTAAACATTCATTCTTATTAATACCCTCTGCCACCAGGTCCTCTGCCTGCCAATGACACCCGATTCCCCAAAAGACAGCACACAGGGAAGCCAGTGTCAGCCTTCCTTGAGCACCTCCACCACCTGCCCAGCTTCACCTTCCTCTAGCCTGCTTGCCCCACACTGTAGATTAACTACCTGGAAACAAGAAATGGCAGTAAAAATACTAGATAACTCAAGTGGAACCGCATTCCCAGTCTTACACAGTGGTTTGACAAACAGTAGGTGCTCAATAACACTGAAAATCAATAAATGAATCTTGTTCCAATTCTGCCACTAGCTGACCCTGGCCAGTCACTTAACCTCTGTGAGCCTCATCTACAAAATGAGGAGAACTAAACTGAAATTCATTTTAACTCAGCCAGGTGCGGTGGCTCACGCCTATAATCTTAGCACTCTGAGAGGCCGAGGCAGGCAGTGTTTGAGCTCAGGAGTTCAGAGAAAAGGGAGGGAGGAAGGGAAGGAAGGAAGGGAAGGAAGGAAGGGAAGGAAGGAAGGAAGGGAAGGAAGGAAGGGAAGGAAGGAAGGGAAGGAAGGAAGGGAAGGAAGGAAGGAAGGAAGGAAAGAAGGAAGGAAGGGAGGGAGGGAAGGAAGGAAGGAAAGGAAGAAAGGAAGGAAGGAAAGAAAGAAAAGAAAGGAAGAAAGAAAAGAAAGGAAGAAAGGAAGGAAAGAAAGAGAGACAAAGACAGAGAGGAAGAGAGAAAAGAGACAAAGCAAGAAAGAAAAGAGAGAGAGAGAGAGAGAGAGAGAAAGAAAGAAAGAAAGAAAGAAAGAAAGAAAGAAAGAAAGAAAGAAAGAAAGAAAAGAAGGAAAGAAGGAAAGAAATAAAGAAATTAGCTGGGCAACTAAAAATATATACAGAAAAAAATCAGCTGGGCAAGGTGGCACATGCCTGTAGTCCCAGCTACTCAGGAGGCTGAGGCAGGAGGACTGCTTGAGCCCAGGAGTTTAAGGTTGCTGTGAGCTAGGCTGACACCCCTGCACTCTAGCCTGGGCAACAGAGTGAGATTCTGTCTCAAAAAATAAATAAAATAAAATTCAATTTAACTCAAAAGTCCTATGATTATAATACATTTTTAGGAGCTGACCTGGAAACAGTTTTACGCTGTTCTTTTTAATGAAAATTTAACCTAGCCTTAACTCATAAACAATGCTTTAGGAGAAATGTGGGCAAAGCAGTAAGGACAGCCAAATTAGAATTAACCCAGAGGATCAAGCGAATGACAATAACAGCTGGCTCATCCTCTCATCCAAGGGTGAGAAAAAAGTTAAAAAATGCTAAGCATTTTTAGTGAAACTATGCAAGGCACAGCCCATTGTACTATTTGATGTGCCTCATATTAAGCTTCCGAAGGACAAATTCCTCTTAAATGCTAGTAAAGTTTTCACTTTACTTCCTTTCAAAACATGAGATCTATATAACCTTTCATTATTGCTAAACTTTGCCAAGTTGTCAAGAACCAATATTTATTTTCAATTACAGTATAATGCCATCCTAATCCTGCCGCTGATAGGGTGGCTCTCTTGCCCCACCTCTACCTTGCCACGTTCAATCTTTGCTCTTCAGTCTTTCAGTTAATTGCACCTTCGCCATTATCATTTATCAAACCCCTTACAGAGGTGAGTGGGGAGTATTAACAAAATATTGTTTTAGACAAGAATGTTAGACCTCATATTTACAAATTTACATACAAGTTTTGTGAATTAAAATCTATCAATACAAGTTGCTATTGGCCCCAGACTTCAAACTAATCTCAATTTGCATTAAGTTAAATTCTTTACTGTCTCGACTCAATACTTTCTTAATCTTTCTGAACTAGTTTTGGAGGAAAGGTCTAACATTTCTACCTAATCCTCACTGTAAATGCTCATCTCATTTTCATTATCAGTAAGCATCCAAATCTCAACAGTAATAGAAATGAGATACTGTGCAATCCCAACACAACAAAAAGAGACGTTTTTATTGGAATTGAGGTTAGGGATTTATGAAAGACTGTTCCCAAAATGTACACTGGGTAATTGTCTAGAAACATTAATATCCCAGTTGTTTTCAATTTCAACACCCAATGGGTTTCTTTAAAATTCTTAAATCTCTTTTACAAAACTCAATAGTCCTCAACCATAAATGCAAAAACACAAGTTATATATATTTTAGAATTTAAATCATTTAAATAAATTGCTTGTACAAAGCTCTCTTGGCTCAGAATAAAGAAAATAAAAACTTACCTGAAGTCATTAATTTAGCACAGCTACTTATGCTTGCATCATCTTCTAAAATTCGGTTTGTGCTCTTTTCTTTCCCAAGCAAAGTATCCTCCAAAGGTAAGCATTTATCAGATACAACACTGTCTTCACCCACCACATGACTGCTTTTGCTATTAGCTTCAAGTACTGAAGTGACTTCTTCCAGCTGAGCAGCTTCACTAGATTCTGAATAAGAGGAACCCTTAACCTGGGCTAAATTCTTTGAAGAAACTGGTAGGGACTCATCATCACTATCAAATCCAAAAGGATCTCCAGTATTTTCTTCTTCCACTTTAGGTTTCTTCGGAATTTCTTGGATATCTGGTTTGAAATTGGGTCGCTTCTGCCCTAATTTAGCCATAAATGTGGTCTCTCCCCATTTTGTGCTAAGGGTTGTCCGTTTGTTGGAAAAGACTTCATCAAATTTTGAACTGCCATTTCCTCCTTTCCTACTGTATGTTTTCCCAAATCTGGATGTCATTTTGACACCTGTTTCATATTCTCTGTGAAAAAAATTTAAGGAAATATATAATCATAAATACTTAACAAGTGTTAAATGCTGCATATAAAAATAAGAAACTAGGGATTCTCCCCCATATGACTTTTTGACATTCACTATACAAACCTTTAAAAATGATTAAATAAATATGAGGAAGGGGATAAAGAGGCTCATTTTTTACTCTATATGCTTCCATATGTCAACTTCTTTTTTTACAATGAGTACGTATTCATACTTTACCTCACAAAGTAAAAAAACTTAACGATAAGCCAACTTATAATACAACATCCATAAAATCAACTTATAATGAAATATTTTAAAGTTCCAAATGAATCAACTATTCTAATAAACATTTTCACCTTAAAAAAATAATCTGAATTGGGTAATTACCCCTAATATAAAATTTTAAGCACAAAATGTTAATTTTTTTCAGAATCGCAGAAATGCCAAATAGTTAACTAAATTTAGCTCTTTGAAATTTCACAGCACTTATTCATATGAGAAAAAAGGTCAGAAAAATGGTGCTATTTTCTTATGTATTACAACTTGCAGCTTTTAACCCAACCTTGAAGATTCTGATTCTTGGTGTAATATAATCTAGACTGTGATTTAAAAAATATTCCTTAGGTGGTCATTTCCCTAAGCGCAAGAAACCATCCTATTCTATCTTCCTTGTCCCTATAGTGCTGTGCTCATTTGCTGAGTTACATTTTCTGGAGCCGGTGAACTCCAGCATATCACCCAGTTCCATAGATTACTACAGGAGTAGAAGCAAGTAACCTTTATTTTCCTATCCAATTTGTAAATGACAAATCAATTCATCTGATTTATCTGATTATTACCACATAATAATCAGGTAAGACAAAAAAAATTTTCAGGGCACTAAATCAAGAGTCAAACATTTTTAAAAACAAGTGACAGTACTTTTTGAACACTATCAATCCTTACCCATTTCTTACACTTTGACCTACAGTTTAAATATCAATACATCAAATACTACTAAAAAAAAATGAACAATCATCTAGTGGCTTGAAAAACTTCATTACTTTGAAACTTACAACAATTGAAATGATATTTGATCTATACTTTTGAATGTTTTCATCTATACTTTTAATGTTTTCCCTTTATTAAATTCTTACAACTTACAATGAATCACGGTCCAAATTAGTTTTATGTATACTCAGTGGAGAATTCCCCCCTCAATGTTCAGTAAGAAGCCAATTCTAATTGACAAAAAAAATATGGTCACCATACACATCTGCGCTACCATAAAACAGTTTTCCTGAGGGAGGATTTATTTCCCCTTCTACTGCAGATTTAACGAATCTTATTGTCTTTCTTGTTAAGCATAACCTAAACAAAACTACACTGGGCAGCTACCAGGACAACAAAATAAATTCATTTCTCTTCATTCCTTCAAGGATGTAAAGTAGAGATCTGCAGACCTACATTTATATATACACCAACAAAGCTGGAATATTTTGGATACATTTACGTGGTAATCATCTAAAAATGCTGACTAAAGGCCAAACCAAAAATCTAGACTTGAGCTCCTTTAAGCCAACATCTGAAAAACTCGTAAAAATGGTCCTAGAATCACAAAGCATTCACTGTTTAAAGTTTAAAGTGTGCAGATGAATATCTGATACTAAGGAGTTATTTTAAGTTTGATAAGAAAATTGTGGTTTTTTTCCAAAAAAGAGTCCATGTCTTTTACAAATATATACTGAAATATCTGGTGCGATATCGTCAGCCATTTTCCAACATCAAGGAATGGGAAGTGTATAGATGAAATTAAGTTTGGTTAGGAGTTAATAACTGCTGAATCCAAACGATGGGTACATGGGAGTTCATTATATAACATTCCCTACTTTTGATTGCCTTTATCGTTTCCTACAATAAAATGTCTTATTTAATAAGTGAGCAGACTTTTAAAATGGCATTATCTAAGCGCGAAGTACTAATAAACTCGAAAGTATGCAGACATATTTGACATTATATTTTAAGTACACAAACTATCTTGCCTGATCAGGCTTCGAACTCCAAAAACCGTCCTAACTAAAAAGGAAAGAATGATTCACGACTAGATCTTTTCAGTCGTCGGGCCTTTGCCTCAGCCAAAGTCAGGTCGAATTTTGAGGAAAGTGAGCTGGGGTTATTACAGACAAAAAAAGTCTTCACACTTCACTTCCACCCGAATCTAGCGTCTCCCCAGTTTCCAGGGGCTTTAAGGGCGAAACTTAACCACCCAGAAATCCTCACCTGGGGGCGGCCGGCAAGTCAGGAGGCTGAAGAAGATGAGGCCCCCTCGGGCTGGAAGCTCACGCAACTTTTCTCCTCCCTACCCCCACCGCCCAGGAAAGGGATGTTGCTTTCGACGCCCCGGAAGCCTCTGCCACCGAATCCCTAGGGCAGTGCAAGGCCTCGGTGGCGGCCAGGGGCGGGGGAAACCACGGGAAAGGACTCAAGGCTGAAATCAACACACTTGACTGGGTTTGGGGAGGGAAGTCAATCAGTAGCTACCCGAAAAAGAACTCAAAAAACGGAAAATAAAAGAGCAAAAAGAGTTCTCAGTTCGTCCCCCTGCCCAACTTCCTCAGAGGCCGGGTGGGCAAGGCAGTGAGACTTCCATCGCCCCCTCCAGCTCCCCGGCTCCCCTAGCCTCCTTGGCTCCCTCCCGGCCTAGGCAGCCGCCCGACACCTCACTTACCCTCGGCGCCTGGCGGGTGCTTTGGCCACGGGCCGCCTCCGCCTCTCCCGCTCCCAACGGCCCACGGGCGGACGCGGGAGCCCCGCGACGGAGAGCAGGGCCGGCTGGTGCGCCAAGGGAGGCAAGGGGCTCCGCTTTCGGTAAATAGGAAGCCCGGTGGAGGGGGGTAGAAGCGGCGGCCCCGCAACTTCCCTCCCCGCCTCGAGCGCCACCGGCCGGGCCCGGGCCTAGCCCTCCCTGGCCGCCGCCGCCGCCGCCGCCGGAGCTGGTGCCGGAGCCCGCTACGTGCCCCTACTGGGCCGCCACCGCCTCCTGCGCCGCCGCTTCCGCCAGTGAATGGTCAGCGCTGGAGTTTGAACAGGGCCCAGAACCATCTCAACGCCATTTGCGCTCCCGGCCCCCACCTCCTTCCTCCAACAGCCGCTCGCTCCGTCACTCCGCTTCCCACAGGCCCCGCGCGGCCGCCCGACCCCGCAGCCAATCGCGCGGCCGCTTACTCAAACCGCCGCGCAGGCGCCGCGCCCTGCATGCTCCGGCGCCCGCCATTGGTCCGACCGCGGAGCCCGACGGGAGTTGTAGTCCCGGTCCTCGGGGTCGCGATGCTGAGAACCTGGCAGGGTACCGGGCGGCGGGCGGCGAGGTAGCAGCGGGCCTGGCCCGCCCGGGCTCTGGAGCCGCGTCCAGCTCCCGGCCCCGCCAGGAGACGCAGGTGCCGCGAGGGTGGGCGGGGGGCGCAGTGCAGGCAGCTGTATCAATCGTTTCCCCTCCAGGGACACGCCGGTGTCTGGGGACGAAGGGTTGTGCAGCTGCGCGGGGCCTGCAGGGGCCGCAGCCCGGGAGCAGGGAGGCGGGGAGCTCGCGGCTCGGGGCCTCCCTCGACCCGGCATTACCGGTCCTGGCCTGACTCAGATAACAACGGCGGGAACGCGGAGGCGCGGGACGCCGAACATCTACTGCCGCGGCTGCGAGCGGTGTCTGCCCCCAGCGTTTTTTGCGCCCCACCCCCAACCCTTCAGTCCTTACCCTGGAGTTAGTTCTTCCCTCTGCCCCTCATCCGTTAAAAATGACCCCGAGAATATTGGATGGTATTAAGGATTCATCATTAACCTTGTTAGGTGTGATAACGGTAATGTGATCACTAAAAAAAAAAAACATGCTGAAGTTTTGACCTAAAATGATCTGATGTCTGGAATTTACGCCTAGGAAAACTGAGGCGGGGGAGAATAAAAAGAGCTGGAGGAATGTTTTTCATTGTTGACGCAGTGTGATGCGAACACTTTCACTAATGCTATCAGTGTCTCTACTTGTATATCTGAAATTTTCCGTAATAAAAAGTTTAAAGAAATAATGAACCAGTGATTGCCTTTGGGGAGGACAGGGAGCTGGCGGATGATGGGAGGCAGGAGTATTTTCTTTTTCCCTGCACGCCTTTTTGAGGTTTTTTACATATCAGTGTATTACCTAATTCAGAAAATTCGGAAGTTGTTTTTTTAAGACTTCAATGGGAAAACAGTGTTCTAGATCCCCCTGAGGTGCATGATTTATCGGACTCAGACAGCCCTACTGGTAGGCGGTTAATGGAGACCCACTTGGGAAATTAGACAACTACTAATTGCTTTCAGTGAAAAGCCCGCCCCTTCTTCCACAAATGGATAATTTGTTAGGTTATTTTTTTTTAACTCTTGAAGTAAAAGAGCACACAAATGGATAATTTGCTTTGAACGCACCCAGAAGTTATCAAGCTTCTTCCAATATAATCGGAAGCCTCCGGATGAAGAAAAAATAGTCCAGAGACCTTGCAACCCTTCCCGAGAGATTAAGGTGGATTTTAGTGTGATTGAATTGTTTTACGTGACTGCTTGCAAAATTTATACTCTGACATTTACATTTTCCCAAATACTGTATCAGTATTTCATCTTGTTTCAAAACAAATCAACTTCTTCCATAGCTTAAACGAATGTAACTAGTCTGTCTCTTCCACCACTGTGGTAGTACTCATATGACTGTTTTATTTGGGTCAGTTTTTGTCTTTCTTGAAAAAAATCAGTGGTTTAGGATCTTGTTTTATTGTTTTGTTTGAAGATCACTGGCAGAGGTGCAGGCTGCACCTACTATAATTATTTAGATGACATGGTGGTGGGTGCAAATTAAAGGGTAATTATCATCAGAGACAAAAGGCAAGATCAAAAAGCCAAAAGAGGTGTCGAGACAGTTGCAAGGTCCTGTAGGAGAGTACTGTGAACGTCCAAGACCAAAGGATGTATCCATTATGCCTGGCCTCTCTGGTACTGGACACTTGGCAGGGTCAGTGACTGCATGAAGCTCTATAGAGTGGAAGGGTTAATTGTTTAAAGAAATAGTCTGTGGAGCCATTTTGAGAGCTTTTTGTGTGGTAGTTGTATTAAGTAATGGAACTTTAATTGCGTCAGATTCTTGCCACTCAAAGAATAATCCCCAGTCAGCTGTATAGGCATAAACTGGGAGCTTGTTGGGAATGCATAATTCCTATCGCCACCCCAACTCTACTGATCAGAACCTGCACTTTAACAGGATTCCCCCAGGTGATTAGTCCACACATAAAAGTTTGACAAGCACTGATTTAAAGTAGACTGATAGCATGTGACAGCAATTTAATATCTTTTGTGAGGATGGGGAGGAAGAGGTAGAACATTAAGAACCTGGGCCAGGTGCGGTGGCTCACAACTGTAATCTTAGCACCCTTGGAGGCCAAGACAAGAGGATTGCTTGAGGTCAGGAGTTCGAGACCAGCCTGAGCAAGACTGAGACACCCCCCCATCTCCACTAAAAATGGAAAAAATTAGCTGAGCATGATGGCGTGCACCTGTCCCAGCTACTCAGGAGGCTGAGGCTGGAGAATCACTTGAGCCCAGGAGTTTGAGGTTGCTGTGAGCCAGGCTGACGCCATGGCACTCTAGCCCAGGCAACAGAGTGAGACTCTGTCTCAAAAAAAAAAAAAAAAAAAAAAACATTAAGAACCTTTGCATCAAGTATGATGCTAGGCTCTTCGGGGACCTTCTCTGTGTGCCAACTTGTTATCCTTGTCTTACAGGTAAGGAAATTGAGAGGTTTGCACTTGCTCAAGGTGTTGAAACTAATGAGGGAGCCAAACTTGTTCTTAAATGTTGGATACCCATTAGTGCTTGGAGACAGTCTCAGATTTGGTAGAAAGTGATACATGATTTGAAAAGCAAAAAATTGTGTGTGCATGTGTATTTAATCTGGAAGCTTAATATGTGAATATTAAGCAGAGCTATGCTAGGGCTCTCTACTCTCATGTGCCCCATACTACAAACAGGTGGAAAGCCTGCTACCTCTAGGTAGGGTCCCTCATGGAGGGAATTCAGACTCCTGGCCCTGCAGGCTGTACCACCACCTTAACCCTTTACCTCCCTGATTTGCTGAGGCAGGCAAATGCCCAGAAGGCACCCCATGCCCTTGCCACGGCCCTGGGTTCCACACCAGAATGAGCAAACTGGACTCCAGTGTAGATACCATATGAGCCAGCAAGCAGCTTTTGGTTGTATTGTTTTTGTTTTCTTCTCTCAGCTTATGTTCCACCCACCTTCCCCTACCCCAGCCCCTCTCCTTAGAATGGTTATCTTCATAAGAATCTGCTTCACACAAACACCAAGTAGCAAGTAGTACTTTTTCTTTGCTAGAATGCCTCTATGCAAGCTCTCAGATGTCTGATTTTTTTTTTCATACTAAAGGGGTCGTATTTACGCCAGAAACTAAAATCATGGATTTGAGCCAAGTTTGTATAATAGTAGGGCAGCCCAGCCTGGGAGAGAGTAGAACCCCACTACCTAGAGCCCCACTTGAGTGGGCTCGTGCCTGTACTTTCTTCCAACTGAGAAAAGAAAACCCTACAAAGAAAAGTAATGGAAGGCATCTGTTCTGCCATTGCTGTGCCCTGTTCTAGCCCAGGCATGGGAACTGTCAGAACTAAAGTTGCTAAATAGACCTTTTTAGTTTTTTTCTGATCGTGTATAGTAAAGTGTATTACAATCTGTAGAATTCAGTTCAGGGGACTAGATGTCAGAAATTACCATATTGGCAGCAATTTTTATTTGCCATATAATATGGAATAAAATTATAAATTGGGCTGGGCACAATGGCTCACACCTGTAATTCCAGTACTTTGGGAGGCCAAGGCAGGAGGCTCTCTTGAGGCCAGGAGTTCAAGCCAAGCCTGGGCAACAGAGCAAGACCCCATCTCTACAAAAAATAGAAAAACTAGCCGGGCATGATGGTGCATGCCTATAGTCCCAGCTACTTGGGAGGCTAAGTTGGAAGGATCTCTTCAGCCCAGACGTTTGAGGCTGCATTGAGTTGTGATCAGCCTATTGCACTCTAGCCTGGGCAACAGATCAAGACCCCATCTGTTAAAAAGAAAAAAAATTATAAATTATACACTTGCATGTTGTAGTAGTTATGTCACAAAGTCTTACAAGAGCTACAAGATACAGGCCAGGCTCTGGCCTTACCTCTCTGATACAGTCCCCCCTTTCTTTCTGCTCTGCCACTACACCTGACTGCTTTGGGCCTTTGCATTTCCTATTCCCTCTGCCTACTGCTTGCTTCCCTCACATACCACCCACTTCAATTCCTCACCTCCTTTAGGTTTCCATTCAGATATCTTTTCAATAAATCTCCCCCACCGACCTATTTTAAATTGTTGCAGCACACCCACTTTCAAATTCTCACTGTTCCTGATTCATTTTTCTCCATGGCATTTATTGCCCGATCTAACATATAACATATTTTGCATGTTTGTCTTCCCTCTGAGCAGGGATCTTTGCCTGTCTCATTTTCTGCTACATCCCTAGCACCTAGAAGAGTGCCTGGCACAGAGTAGCTGCTCAGTAAATATTTGACTGAATAAATAAAGGCACCATTTATTTACTTCTTTTATGTAAGCTTATTGCTTGAAAGTGACTTGAAACTAACAATAGTTTCACATAACCTGGTGGCTCCATAAAGCGTTGACTGATTGAGTTTTCCCAATAGGGAGGGCAGTGCTTTCTGGAGTTACCTTTTGTTCTTGCCTTAGATAGGTTTTCATTCTGAGAATTGAGAAGATGAATACTATCATAATCCCAATTACCTTATTTTCTAGGATAATTGGAATATGTTCTCTGGAGACAGCAATATCCTTTGGGGAATAAACTGCTGTCTAGATAGGTGAAGACAAAGCAAGGGAAATTTCCCTGGGCATGTTGCCTGACAAGGACTGTATCCAGCAAACTCAAAGAGGTCTGGCTTTCTGACCGTTGTCTCGGGAAACAGCGCTTTTCTCCCCAGTATCCTCACCCCTAATGCTGTATGATAGGCCCCTCCCACCCCTATTAAAAACCCACCATTGGCTTCCAATCACTAAAATCCAAAATCGTTATCTTAGCCAAAAGGCATGTTCTGGCCCCTGAAGACCTCTATCGCATCCCACCTTGCCAATCCTGCTTCGTCCACTACTAGAACATGCCAAACCAGCTCCTGCCTCAGGGCCTTTGTATTTGCTGTTCCCTCTGCTAGTCCTGAAGATATGCACATGACTCATTCCCTCCATGCTTTCAAGTCTTTGCTCAAGTGTCTCCTCCTTGGCAGAGTCTTCTAAACCAAGCTATTTAAGTTAAAACTCTCCGCCTGCCATCTAGCACCCTGTATCTCCATTCCCTGCTGTTTTCCTCCATTAAGAGTCACATTTGTCTTGCATATTAACTAGTTTATTATCTATTTCCTTTCACTAGAATATAAACCCCATAAGGACAGGGATGGTTGATCTTTGTTTACTGTTATATGCCCTGCACACGTAGAATAGTGCCTTGTACACAGAAAGTATGCTGTAAATATGAGCTTAAAATTGTGTTCAGCTCTTCTATATCTTTACTAATTTTTTATCCGTTTAATCTATCAATAATTGCAAAAGACACATTGAAACCTACCACTATAAGAGTAATTTTGTCAATTTCTCCCTGTAGTTCTAATTTTCTTTCTGTATTTTGAGGCTATTTTATTGGGCACATAATGTACAAGTTTAGAATTGTTATATTAATAGTTTCCTGGTGGAATTGAAACCTTTTTAAGCACTATCGGAGGTTAATTGCAGAAATTGCCTGAATTTTCCACCCCTCCTTGTTGCCGCACCTTTTGCAGTGTGACTTCAGAGCTCCTCCCAGAATCTCAGCTGGATTTGTAACTTACCTTGGCCAAAAGAAAATGACAGAAGTGATATCAGCCTGAGCTTTGAGAAACCGTGAAAACTTCCACATTCTCTTTTGGATCCCTGCCTTTGCCATGAGAACAGGCCTGTGCTAGTCTGATGGAAGAGGAGAAGACACAAGGAAAAGAGCCCAGGTCTTCCCTGACCTGTCAGCAGCCAGGAGGCCCCAAACATGTAAGCCCAGCTAGGATCGGCATAACCACCTACCTGACCTGCAGCTGCTCAGAGATGTATGTATGGTCCCCTCCTGGGACCTGAAGACTGTCCTGCTGGCCTGTGGACTCAAGAGCAATAATAACTAGCTACTATGTTAAGCCTCTGAATTTTGGAGTGGTTTGTAATACAGCATTGTGGCAATAGATAGTTGGCACAAGTAGTGATTTTCCTGTGGATAATGCCTCCTGCTTCAGGTCTCAGCCACGGAAAGGCTTTCCTGACCACCCAGGCAATCTGAAGCAGTTGCCCAGTCTCTATCATAATACCAGCATATTTGCATTTTTTTCTTTCTGTTCTCTTTTTTTTGAGGGGGTGGAGGGACAGGGTCTCGCTTTGTCACCCAGTCTGGAGTGCAACGGCACAATCATAGTTCACTGCAGTCTCAGATTCCTGGGCTCAAGTGATCCTCCTGCCTCAGCCTCCCTAGTTGCTGGGATTACAGACATGAGCCACTACACCTGGCTTATTTTCTTTTTTTTCATTTTCTTTTTTGAGACAGAGTCTTGCTCTTTCACCCTGGGTAGAGTGCAGTGGTATCATCATAGCTCACAGCAAACTCAAACTCCTGGGCTCAAGCGATCCTCCTGCCTCAGCCTCCCGAGGAGCTGGGACTATAGGCACATGCCACTATGCCCGGCTAATTTTTCTAGTTTCAGTAGAGACAGGGTCTTGCTCTTGCTAAGGCTAGTCTTGAACTCCTGAGCTCAAGTGATCCTCCCGCCTCGGCTCCCAGAGTGCCAGGATTACAGGCACGAGCCACCACACCCAGCCTTCTTACCTATTTATTATCTGTCTCCCACACTAGAATGTCAACTATGTGAAGGCAGAAATCTTGTCTGTTCTGGTCCCTGCTATATGCTCAGTATCCAACACGGTACTGTATAGTGCAGTGTGGTAGCCAAGAGCTGTGTGCCCACTGAGCACTTGAAATGTGGCTAGTCCGGGCTGGGCGCAGTGGCTCACGCCTGTAATCCTAGCACTCCGGGAGGCCGAGGTGGGCGGATCGCTCAAGTTCAGGAGTTCGAAACCAGCCTGAGCAAGAGCGAGACCCCGTCTCTACTATAAATAGAAAGAAATTAATTGGACAACTAAAAATATATAGAAAAAATTAGCCAGGCATGGGTGGCGCATTCCTGTAGTCCCAGCTACTTGGGAGGCTGAGGCAGGAGGATCGCTTGAGCCCAGGAGTTTGAGGTTGCTGTGAGCTAGGCTGACGCCACGGCACTCACTCTAGCCCGGGCAGCAGAGTGA